>JAJEKB010019850.1:946-18156 GCA_022393335.1 Macrotrachela quadricornifera
TGTACCAAATTTTCTTAAATATTGTCCATGTTTATTAAATATTTGTATACGATTATTTGATCTATCAGCAACAATTATATTTGATTGATTATCACAACAAACACCCCATGGTCGACATAATTTTCCTTCTTGATCACCTTCACCACCTATTTCAAATTCTAATTTTAAACCAAGAGTTGAATAATTACGATTTTGTTTTATTTGTATACGAAATGGATTATCTTTTATTGGTGAATTATTAACATATACATTTAATATATGTAAATTATCACTTTGTGTTATATATGTTATAAAATATTGTCCATTTTGACGATCATATATATCACATGGAATTGTTTGATTATTTCCTGTATCAATTAAACAACATTGAATATTATCACCACCAGTTGTACGTAATTCACCTAAATGATTACGTGTTTGTAAATTTAAAACTGTTAAACGATTACGTATTGTATAATAAAGTGAATCACCATATAATTCACATAATGAAGGATATGTTGAAGTCATTATTTGACCATAATTTAATAAAGATTTATTAATTAAATTTGGAGAACCCTGAAATTGTAAATAATCATCTTCAATAGGTTTTAAATATAATAATAATGTTTGTTTCATTTTAATTGTTTCATTCCATAGACGATTTCGTATACGAATTAAATCAGCATCATTACCATTTTTTAAACATTCATTACAATCTATTCACAAGAGAAAAGTTTATGTAGATTAGTTAATCAAGAATATATATATATATAGCTTACCAAGTATAGTTAAATGTAATTGTTTAATAACTTGATTTAATTCATTTATTTGTCTTTGTAATGTTTGTGTTTTAAGTGTTTGTATTTTATCAACATTTTTTAATAAAAAATCTTGTCTTTGTGAAAGTATATCAAGAAAATATTTAATCATTGTACGTATTTCATTTTCAATAGTTGAACTTTTTATTGATATATTTTCTATTGTACGTGTTGATTGTTTTAATGATTCATCTAAATGATATAATAATGTTTGGGATTCAATTAAAAATTGTTTTGTTAATTGTCGAGCATTATCAATTGTATCTTGTAATGATGATAATGTATGTTGTTGAGCATGATGAACTTGACATTCATGACAATAAGCACGTGAACACATATCACAATAATATGATGCTTTTAAATTAGAATGTTCATGACAAAAAATTGTTGTTGTTGTTGATGATGATGATGGTGGTGATGATGCAGATGGTGATGGAGGAGAATTAGTTATTATTGAATTTTCATTATTATGTGTATTTAATGATAATTGAGAAAAAAATGAACTAAATAATGATTGAAAATCATTCGAAGAATTATTAAATAAAGATGAACGGTTTAAAGAAAAATCTAATGATGTTTGTTGTGATAAACGAACTTAAAACAAAAAAAAAAATAACAATAATAAAATATGTCCTTGATGTATAAATAACTAATCATACCTGCACCTGGTGGTAAAATATCTGGCGGTAATTGTTGTCGTGATGGTTGACCAATAATTGATCGAGAATTATTATTATATTGTGATGATAATAATTGTTGTCGATGGTCTTTAAAACCAAGTATTTTTGGATGTGTTAATGCACATTTTTCACATAATGATGTTTCACATTCAAGACAATATGTATATGGAGGATTATTTGCAAAACAACAATATGATGATGGAAGATCATTTGTTGATAAACGATGTAATGATGGTATTGAACTTGTTGTTGAATCAAGTGATGAAAAAGCTGAATGTTGACGTTGTAATAACGATTGTGTTGGTATATGATGATGATGATTATTATTATTATTAGGTAAACTTGATGCAAGTAATGGAGAAAAATCATTACTTTGTATACTACTAGCTGGACTATCACGATCACCAATATTATTATGAGTATTTCCATTAAGAAAATGATGAAAATAACGCATAAAATCTGCTGTTGTTGATTCAAAATCATTATTATTATTATTTAAATTCGATGAATTTAATGGTGAAAATGTATTATTAAAATCAGTAAATGGATTTACAAAATTTGTTTTTAAGTCATTACCGGATGTAAATGGATCGAATGCACTAAGACGTCGATTAGTGGATGATAATGATGATGATGATGATGCAGATGAAGATGATAATGGGGAATAATGTGGTTGTATTATAGATTGGGATTGTTGTTGTTGTTGTTGTTGTTGTTGTTGTTGTTGTTGTTGCTGCTGCTGCTGCTGCTGCTGCTGAGGTATAGTTAACAATGGTTGGGATGAAGAAAAAAGTGGAAATTTATTATTGATATCGGATGAGAATGGTAATTGTGGATCAATAAATTCTGTTATACAATTTGAACAGAGTCGGGATGATGACGATGATGATGTCATAATAATAGGCATTTCTTTAAGACACGATGAACAAACGCCACCGGTTGAGCTACTGTTAATATTGCTAGTTTCATTCATTTTTAAATTTTTCGCTCGCTTTATAGAGGCCTCTCGAGCAAACAGGCCAAAATTTGTATAAAACCTAACGGGTCATGTTGGAAACCTGCTTTCTTACACTCTTTCCCTCCTCTCCTAGCTGTCAGCTAATGGTGGAACCCGACAACAATCTAAAATTAAAGAGAAAACAAAATATTTCTATAGACAAAATTTTTTTTTTTAATATAAATCAAATCAAGGTCAAAAAGCTTTTATAATCATAATAAAAAAATAAAAAAATCCTTCTAAGCAACTTATTATTTAACTTACCATCGACACTGATTTTTGTGTCATTTGTACCTAGTCACAATATATATATATATGTATCTATACGAATGTTTTTTTCCAGCGATCGATTCCGAAATGTATCTATGTAATATGAAGGTGTTTTTTGCTCTCCCTCCCCCACGCTTCGTCTTTCCCTCTCTTCATTTAACGTATCACGTGTATAGTTTTGGCGTACCCATGTCTTTGTCGACTAGCGGAGTAAGCCAGGAAGAAAAAAAGGACGCCATAGATGACGACAATGAAAAGAGGGAGTATAGCGAATAAGCAAGGAAAAGAAGAAAAAAAAATGGCCCTAAAAGTTCCGCGCAAAAAAAATGAGAGATTTTTTTTTTTCTTTTGCGTCTTGGGTTTTTTTTTCTCTGAATGAATAAAGTTTGCTCTGTCTCTTATTCTCTCTTTTTCTATCGATAAAATGTATGTATGCAAGCTCGATCATTTGTTCTCGGCATATGACAGCCTTTTTTTCTTGCTTTCTTTCTCTTATTTTATATGTAAAGAAAAGAATGGCGTGTTCTCTTACATAAGATACATAACATACTCTCCTTGTTTCTTGTTCACAGTGCGGTACCATCAACATACGCGTTGTTGTGCTCTTTCTTGCCTTGAACAGCAACCAACGCAGAGTAAAAGACAAAGAAATAGCAAGCTATTGATCTTCTCATTTTTTTTTTTATTACCAGAGAAAAAGAACAAGAAGAAGATAAAAAGAAATGCTTGGTCTCTATGTTCTAAGACATATGGCAAGCAAATAAGAAAAAAGGCAGAGAGGTGTGTATGGGTGTGGGTAGACAAACGAATGAACGAACAGTTGAGGAAGTAGAAGACCTTGGTCGGTGTGTCTCTTTCTCTTTAACTAACTTAATGCTCGTGACACAGTAACAATAATAATGATATGCCAAAAAAAAAAAAGTACATAATGTTGACCCGCCGCGGGATTTGTTTAACCTCTAAGTTCTCATATCATCATATGAAAAAAAAAGAAAAGAAGCCCTGTTTATATTATCAATGATATAGACACAATGATTGATATAATATTCATAGTTCAAGCAAATCCTTCCCTCCAGTTGAACTGATCGTTTATCAAAAACGAATCAGGCATATTATATTTTATAACCTTCTTTCATTGTTCTTTTATACATTCATCACATATTACTCAACAGAAAAAAAAAGAAGAAAGAATCACATTGAACTATTTGTCGCCCTTTAATGATGATGATGGCTTTTTTTTTGTATCCGGTACAAATTATGAATAGTGATGACAGATAGATAATCGAAGCAATAATTAACCTATGAAGGTTATTATTTTATTCAGAAATATACTTATTATTATAAATATAAAAAATAATATTTCAATCATTTCTTTTTTTCCTTATAAAATTTCAAAACATAATAAAATAAATATGCTAGTAAATATTATAAGAAAAGAAAAAAAATTCATTTCAATTTTATTTCATGGAAGTATTATTTTTTTTTTAAAATTTATCAGTCAAAAATTAATTTTGTGTATTTATAAATCAAGATGATTATTTGTTATGGAAGTTTGTGTATTTATTGTTAATGCATCATTAACATCACGACAAAAAAATGAACGTGGAATAAAATAATCCAATGGACCATTCTAATAAAAACAAACAAACGAAACAAAATTTTTTTTTTAAATATACTAAAATATTTACTACTGCTCGAGGACAATTTTGTCGTGCATACCATTCAATTGAATATAAACACATTTGCATTCCAAGTCCAACAAATAAAGATGTCCATATAAAAACATTAAAAGCATTATTTTGTGTACGTTGTGGTAAAATAAGCATTGAAATAACTTTAGAAAATAAAAAACACTTTTTTTTTTTAATAATTTCTTTTGAAAAACTAATACTTACAACCAAGAATAGCAAATTGTAAAAATAATATTGGATAAAAATATCCAAATGCTAATGCAAGAATATATTCATGAACACATGCACTAAGAAATATAACTGTATACATTGATACTAAACGATATTTAACACCAAGTAACTATTCATAAATATAATAAAATGAAAATTTCAAATAATCTTTTTCTTTTTTTCTGTTAATTTACTTTATGACAATCACGATAAATATATGTGTAAAGCCAATCATGAACAACCTGAATTAAGATAATTAAATAAAATATATTAAATAAAAAAAAAGAATTATTTACAATATTCCATGTTCGATAATAACTACTCCATGAAGTAGCTGTCCACCAATCCTAATATAGAAATAGAAATAGAAATAATGATTTATTGAATTAGATAAATATAAAAAAAGAAAAAAGAAAAATAATAAATATACACTATAGAATTGTCGATCAGCAAAACGGAGCATTTCAGCAAATGCATTGAGCCAACAATGGAGAAAACCATAGAAAGCTGTAAAAAAAAAAAGATTTACAACAGAAATATTCTTTATATACATTTAATAAATCTTAAACAAATTCTAAATTTCGAATGTAAATCATTAATAGCATTTCAAGTATCGAAAATTAAGTTCAATATTCAAATTCAACAATACGATATGTAAATGATGATGTTCACCTATGGTACTACGTAAACTCATGATAGTCGATCATCGCGTACGTGTCGTAACTATGCCATATGAGACAAATATGTTTAATTGATAGTTAGATAACATCACATGACATAGAGTTGACAAATCTCGTTTAATTATGTCCGGTGCTATCAAACATATTATGTTTTAATATTCTCGTGATGATTCATTCTATCATAAAAAAAAAATAATCCCTTCCATCTTTTTTTTTCTGTCGTTTCTAAATCTATTAGTTTTATTAATGTAAAAGTTCTAATGACTCATTTTACTGTTTCATATATCAATCGATTTTATAAGATATAATTAAGAAAAACTTTCTTCATTGTACTCAATAATGATTCGATCAGTACTAGAAAGATATTTTGTCGATTCTAGCTATAATCTTTTACGTATCAATTCGAAAATATGATATTGATACAATTCCTATCATATGAACAAGCAGATTAATACTAATTGAATGAAAGCAATGTTATGGTCCATATAATTTCAGACCATGAAGCATTTATATATAGCAAAAATATGGCATATTTTACGGTCATTTATAATATATATTTAATGATTTTATTTAAGCAATTAATAGTTCGTATTTAATTATTTATAATTGCATACAATAATCATAATCAATTACCTGATTAATAAGAATATCTAAAATTCTATTAATACGAAATTGTATTTATATTGAAATATTTTGAAAGAATGACTTAAAATTTATAGTTACTCTGCAAATATTAAATATCAATATAACGAAAATGGAATCCTGAAGATAAATATTTATCTTTCAAAGCTTCAAAATTCTCTTTGTTTCGTGTTATATACACAGTTGGAAATAATAATATTATTCCAGGAGGACACCACTAAAATTTCAAATAGACGACATAATGAATTTTATATCAGAAGAAAGCCCGTCAAAAATAGGGGTTATCGATACTAAATGGTAAGGGTTATGAAAATTTTATGTTTTTTTGTAGTGGAAAAATAAGGTGTCAATAATTCAAAAATGGAGTAAGATGTTTTTCTTTGGATATTTTTACATGGTTTGATGGAGCTTGTCGAGCGCTACAAAATTTTATAAATAAAATATTTTCTGAATCATATTCATAAAGCTGTTTGGAAAATCTCTAAAAGCATTTAACAAAGTCATATTTCTGATATAAAAGGAAAATGCTCGAGTCTTCACAAAATTGGCTTCTTTTGATTATTTCTACTCTTTCAGGCGTTTCGAGATATACTCATTCGATTCAACGTGAAAAACTACATTGAATGAATGCCTTTTCAACATCTTACAGGAACTGATAATTGGCCAGACTCATGCTACCTGAGATTCTTTCAAATCCCATCTTTGAAGTAACTCTCCATATAAACGTTTACCTGTTTCTATCAACGCCCCCACTATATCTTCCATTTTTTATTTCTTTTCGAAGGCAATAAATGAGTTGACTTTCATTCTATGATCAAAATCAATGACATTCTGTGATATGTAATACGATGTCCATTTGATTACCCTTGATGATTGTTTGAAAGTCTATACGAAGGCATTTCTTTTCAACATTAAAGGGTAAAAGACCCACGCATAATCACAATGGATTCGAAAAAGCTAATTCAAGACTAACATTCCTCACTGGACATAATTATTATGTCTTCTACTTGAAATTATAGCGATACTCCCCTGGAATAATATTATTTCCAACCATGTACACTGATCAATAAAATATGATAATATCAAATGAATAATTCTATTTAAACTTACCACAAAATAAGAGAAGAGCTCCTGGTAGAGTACAATTAAGAATTGAAATAACAAATTTTTTTACTGTAACATGTTCCGATTTAAAATGACGAAATACTGGTAAACAAAAACGATAAAATAAATAATAACTAAAGAATATAGCTCCAACAAATTGTGCTAATTGTGCAATAACATAATTCCATTGAACAGATGATGTTCGAGGATATGAATCACGATAGATAAGTGTTGGTGCAAATAAAAAATAAAGAAATTTAGAAAACGGTGGACATGGTGTATGAGGAACAGAATTTATTTGATTGGATGAATCATTTAATTTATCATTCTCTATATCATCAGTTTTAACTTAAATAAAAAAAAAAGAAAATGAAAATATATAGAAAACAACGAACTTTCTTGTGAATAAATCTGACCAAAACGTATAGCACGTGGTGTATTCTCTCGGACAAATGCATGAGATTTCATTAAAAATCGAACCTAAATAAAAAGAAAAAACAAACATTTATATTTAAAAATAAAATTGTAAAGACTATCTTATTATTTACTTGTTCTATTAATATTATCATTCGTGTAACAATTGGATAATTTTCCTCAAGAATATAATATACTGGAAAATATAAAAATAATCCAATATAACAACAATATGCAATAAGCCAAAGCCAATCAAATATTACTATAAACATATATAAATGAAATTTTTTTTTTCTAAATAAATCATATCTATTTTATTAATATACATAGACTAGTTGATTTTTTATTTGATTTTTCTATTGTATTTGATGATGAAACAATTGTTATAAACGAAAGACGTTTATATGCCCAAAAATGAAAACAATTATAAACAATTGTACATGTTGATATAAATAAACAAAGCCAAAGACGAAAACATGCGGATAAATTTGAAAAATTCCATCGAATTACATCAAAACGAAAATCAATTCTTAAAAAACAAAAAAAAAAGAAATTAAAAAATTAATATTTAGAATTTAATAACATACGTTCCAAGTTCAAATAAATCTGTTATAGCAACTTGTAAAAAAACAATAACAAGAATAGATATAAATATTTGTCTTATAGATCGAATATGTGATACTTCAAGTAATTCAGTAAGTATTGATGAACGCATTTGAAATTTTTTTATTGGAAATATTGATGGTTTAGTTTTAATATTTTGTGAATTTTTTATTAATGAGTCATTTTCAATGTTATCTACTGATGTTGAATCAATTGAAGATGTTAAATTTCGTTTAATAATATCATCAATTAATGGTAAATCAACTGTTTGTTTTATTTCCGATGAAAATTCTTCCAAACGATTACCTATATAATTAATTATTTCAGAACGAAGACGCTATGCAAGAATATAAATTATTTATTAACAAAATAAAATAAAAAATATTACTTCAGTTGCATTATGAATTTGTACTGTTGGATCAATACAACGAAATTTTGCATTAGTTGATCGTTCTATAGATTTCGAAATTAATTTAAAAAGAAAAGGATTTAATAAATTAAACTAACCATAATCACTTTTTTCGGATGATAACATTATTGAATTAAATGATATACGCAATTAAAATATTATTTTACAATTGTTGATAAATACTCACTACAATAATAGATTAAGATTTTGACAATATTTTCCTAAATAGTATTCCAATAAAGAAATATACATGATAAAGTAATACATTTCTACTAACAAATATTTTTTAAAAAGTACGATCTATTTTTTTCAATAAGTAGGCTAACAGGTAACACAAACAAAACAGAAAGAAATTTATAGTATCAATTATTAATTTCATTCTTTTAAAAATATATTTAATTAAACTATACAATTGATATTGACATGCTAATTATTATCAACATTTTTTGTCTATGCTCTACTTTTTTCTTATTCTGAAAATTTTCAAATAATCTAATTGTGACAGCTAATTTGACATATGAAGACGCAATGGTTCCATATATCATATATGATTCATTCTAAATTTTAATTGGAAGGTAGATTTAAATCAATTAAAATTTATTTTAAACCACTGCAATGATGTTTGAATAATTATTTTGCTTTAAAATATTAAATATTTATTTTTCTAGAGATAATATTGACAAAATTAAAAATATTTATTATTATTGTATATAAGCGACCTCTAAATAGAAGAATATATTTTTAAATAAATTATTTCTTTAGATAATAAATAAGAATTTTTTATAATAAATTAATTATATATATATAGATTAAAATTTATTTTAAATATTAAACCTCCTTTTTGACGCTTTACCGGCGATTAGAATTTTTATTTATTTATTCTACACACCCTGGAATAAATTCATCTATATACATTTCTCTCTTCTAGAAACATCTCTCTCTTTTTTTTTTACATATGATTTTATCTAAGAAAGTGAAGAAGATATTCTATTAAAACCCTAGATAAATGATTAAAAGCAGCAAATGTGACTATTTTCATCTAGTACATAAAATTATCTAAATTCTATAGACGAAATCATCTATGTGAACGAAAGAGAAGAAGAAGAAAAAAATAGTTTGCTTTTCGATCTAATATATTCACTTTACGTCTTTATTTATCCATACGTCGATAGCAGAATAAGATATCAAAATGAGCTTAGCTAATAATACATCATTAAAGAAAACATCTTCAACTGGTGCAACTGATTCTCCATATCTTGGTTCAAAAATTAGTCTTGTATCAAAAGCTAAAATTCGTTATGAAGGTATTCTATATACAATCGATGCTAATGAATCAACAGTAGCACTTTCAAAAGGTAAAAATTAAAATTAAAATTATTATTATTTATAAAGAATAAATTTTCTTTTCTATTAGTACGTTCATTTGGTACTGAAGATCGTCCAACTGATCGACCAGTAGCTGCTCGAGATGAAATCTTCGAATATATTATTTTTCGTGGTGCTGATATCGAAGATCTTCAAGTACGCGAACCTCCACAAAGTTCATTAACACAAGATCCAGCAATTGTCGAAGTATGTATATATCGAAATACATTAGTAGTGATAGTTATAAATTCACTAGTAATCGAGAAAGTGTTTAATTATGTATTAGTTACTATCGATTATCATTGAATTGGTATTATCGTTTCTATTGAACATTATTCTTATTTTTATTAGTCATCTGTTTATCCGGACAATGCTCGTTCAAATACAATTGGAACCAATACAAATCTTGGAGGTATGTAAAAAAAAAATAATAAATCTAATAAACTTATTTTTAAAATTATATGATAATTCTAGGATTATCTCAAAGTGGTCAAACACGTTCCTTATCAAATCGAGGTACAATGCCATCACCACCACTCCGTCAAGGTACTGGTAAAGGATTAAAATCCTCCGAACCATTACGTCAATTTAATGTAAATCAACAACGTTCATCAAGACGATATGATCAACAATCACCATTAGCTCAATATGATGGACAAGATTATTCATATGGTAATCAACGACGTACTCGCCAACAAGATTATTATAATGATTATATTCCAAATCGTCGAAATAATGGTTATGGTGAATGGCCACGTCAATCACAACGTTTTTCAAGACAAGTACAAAATTATAATGAAAATCGATTTTATTCATCAAGACGTAAATTTTTCAATTAATATTCAAAATTCTTTTATCTATTTTGTTTTTCTTTAAAAATAAAAGGTCAACAACCAACAGGAAGATTTGGTTATCGTCAACGACGTAATTCAACTGGTGGTATGCCAAATAATCAACAACAAACACGAAATAATCGTCAACAACAACAACAACAACGTGAACGTAGTAATGGTAATAATCGATCAACATTGAAATTTATTGGTGATTTTGATTTTGAAAAATCTAATGCTGAATTTGATAAAAATGCAATTGAAGATGAAATAAAAAAAAGTTTATCAATTAAAACAAATAAAAATGATATAAATGATTCACCAAAAACTGAACAAGAAAAAGATAAAGATAAAGAAAATCATCAAATTATTTCAACATCAACACAATCTGAACAAAATGAAATAAATTCTGATGGTTATTATGATAAACAAAAAAGTTTCTTCGATCGAATTTCATGTGAATCAACTGAAAAAGAAAAAACGTAAATTTTATTTTAAAAAAAAAATTTTTTTTTTCATTCTATTATAAATTTTATTCTTTAGAAATACACGTCGTAATTGGAATGAAGAACGTCGTGTTAATGCTGAAACATTTGGTTTAGAATATCGTCCAATACAACAAAATGGTAATCAACGTTCTACTTATTATCGACGAAATAATGGTCGTTATCAACGTCCAGGAAATTATACCGGTCGAAATGTCATGTATTATGGCAATTACAACAATCGAGTACGAGCTTATTAAAGATCAAGTACCGGTATTTTTTTCTTTCTTCCTTTCTTCTTTCGTTGAAGTCATCATGTTACTTTTTTTTTCTTCTTATAACTATCCTTAATACATTTTATATTTTTTCTTTTCTTTTTTTTTTTTGATTGTCGTTATCGTACTAGATTTTTCTTGTTTTATACAAAACGAATTTAAAAGATGTATGATGAGAGAAGTGAACAACGAAGAATATATAAGCATGTTTTTATTTTATTTGTATCGACAAAAAACAAAATTGTTTCTCTTTTCTTTAAAACAAATAAAAGTTTATGAGAGAAGATTTTATTAAATTATTATGTAGATTTTATTAATCAACTACTAGATATATATATTTATCTTCAAAATTAAAGTCAAAATATTGCACATATCTATGTGTGTGAGGGTTAATAGAGTAAAGCAAATGATAGAAAAACGGGATCTTGAGGGTGACCATTCGATATGCTCAATCCACTAGTTTTTACAACTTTCTATGTCTTTACTTTTCTTTTTTCTTTTGCAATATATCTAAAACAGCTTTTGAGTGTAGTCGAACATAGTTTTGTAGAAGATTCCAAGCACTATTATTTTATTCAAATTAAGCAGATAACAAAGGAAAAATTTGTAAAATACTCACAGTACCATTTATTCTGGATCTCCTATTACTTAGATATAGATCACTATAAAAATCTTATATTTTGGCTACAATACATTGAAGATAAGATTTCTTTGAAAGTTATTCTAGTCTATTGGTTCCTCACACGAGAAGACCATTGACAAGATTTAACTATTTCTTGATTGAAACGACCAACTACTCGTATAATTTACTCTTCTTGTATAAAACTTTCTAGTATTCATTTTTTTTCTGCAATGAATGAAAATTATTATGAATCGAATTATATCTTTTTTATTTTATGAATTTCATTTTTTGATAAAAATTTTGAGTATTTTTCTTTTCTATTAACTATCTAATTTTATTATTCTCTCAAAACAAGCAACAAAAAATCCATTTGTTAATGTATCATTAGGTGAAGCACGTAAACATGCATGTGTTCTTTCAGTTTGTCCACGATTTGGCCATTTAGGTAAAAAATCAACAAGCTAAAATAAAAATTTCTAATTATATTTAAACAAAAAACTTTTCATTTTCTATTAAACCTGAAATTTATCATTAAATTGATCAAGAATTGTTTCAACAACTTGTTCATTTTCTTCATTATGTATTGAACATGTACTATATGTAACACGTTTAACATTCGGAAAATTTGTTAATGCATATGTTACCATACGTATTTGTAATGAAGCAAGACGTTTTAAACGTTGTTCATCAATTATTTCTGTATTATCATTTCGATTACGAATACCTGAACCAGAACACGATGGATCAAGTAATATATAATCTATATCATCAAATGGAATAGTAACATTTAAAAAATCACCATTTAGTGTATTTGCACAAGTAACACCAGCAGATTTAAGATTAATATTAAGTTCTTTAAAACGACGTTTATTCATTTCAATTGCATATAGAGTACTTTAATAATTAAAAATATATATGTATATATTTCTATTAAAACGTTCAATACAAACCCATTATTTTTTAAATAATTAGCTAAACCAATTGTTTTATTTCCGGGTGCAGCACATGCATCAAGAACAGTACTACCAGGTGGTGGAGATAATGCAAGACATGGCAAACAACTAGCCTAAAGGAGAAAATTACCAAAAGAAAACAAGATGATGTAAATGAAATACAATGATCTTACACCTTATCCATGAGTAAAATATGTCGATTAAGATATATTTCATAATCAAAAAATTTTGTACCACAAGGAAAGACAAGAACATGTTCAACATCTGGATCTACAAAATATTTCGATGTTGCTAATCGTTTAACACCTTTACGAAAATTTGTTCTAAAAAATAAAACGAAAAAATTTTTAAATTACTTCAAATTTACAATTAATCTCAATCAATAAAACCGAATCATTGTTTTAATTCATTTAGCATTTATTCAAATGTTCTGAATAGTAATTTCGTTTAATTGCACTTAGTTAATCATCTAAACTTTCCCAAGGTATAATACTCTGTAATACAGATTGATCACTGTGAAGATTCGTTTTTTAGATAATAGAACGATAATATAATATATTTTATCTTGAAAATGAAAATAAAAGTCCACCAGAGGTATCCATCGTGCCGAAAACCCTGCCACTCTCACGATAGTATTCAAAAGAGATAATCTCCATAAAATTACTATTCAAACTTTTTACAACTTCAGCCCAGGAGCGTTCAAATAGGGCGGAATTTGAAGCATCTGTCGGGGCAGAAGTGAAGAAGCTGTGGTAAAATTTTCAACTCAATGCACTGAAATTTGACGGAGATATCGACCAAACAAGAGTCAAAAATAGGTCATTTTGATCTAAAGATTTCTCAATTCGGGCTTGCTCAATATATTAAGTTTTTTTTTCTTTGAAAGAGCATCCCAGGATGCAGGATAATATAGAGTCCTTTTTTTTAAATTCATATTTTTTAGCAGAAAAAAGGGATCACAAGTTCAATGGCTCAAAAAATGGATATCTAGTTACATAAATGTCTGTATCTATAATAAAAAACAAAGCATAATTAAAAAACGGACTCTATAGTGATCTTCACCTCGACTGAGAAATCCTCGTATCAAGATCGAAAAATCATAAACCGAGAAAAAACAATGTAAGACGCGATATTTCCCCACGCACTTATCTCAATTTCGAAATTTTTGACGAAAATTGACTTTTTTTAAGGGGAGTCTTAAAGATTAGAATAACGAAGAAAAGTTGAACAAAAAAAATAAATATCACATCATGTTGTTTCTAGCTCAAAATTTTGAATAATAATTTAATCAAAATAATTTATCTCAAATATTCTATGTAAACAAAAGATTTATCTATGACTTGTTAATTACTATTTTATATATCCTCATCACATAACTGTTAAATAATTTTCTCTCCAGAAAAAATTCTATTTCTTATGACTAATAATATTTTTAGCACTGATTTAAGATCATAAATATCAATTAGTTATAGTTAAACAGATTTTCTTCAAAAAAAGAAAAAGGAATAAACCACTTCCTTTAATCATCAATTTATTTAATGCAATTTACAACGGAATATGGCAACAATCAAGCCGAATATAAGCTGTTAATTATGTATTTAATATCATAAGATGAAAAGCTAATTTTCTTTCTCATCAAACAAGTCAATAAATAAATAAACAAAATGTATTCAAATTTACATACGAACACTTGTTCTTCACACTTTATCGATAAAATAAAAATACATGATAACTACTTATCAAATTTTTGTTTTTTAAAAAAATTATATATCCTATTGATTTATTTTTGCAATCTATTTTTTGAAGTATAATGTAGATAGTTAAGATGATTTGTGAATAGATTCTATTCGTATTAAAACAATGTTGATTGATCTCTAATTTCTAACAGTTTAATGCGGCACCTTGAAATCGAGATGGTGTGAATATGAAAACAAACATCAGTCAATCAAGTCATCATTCTCATTCTATCCAATAGAATATTTCTACCAATAAAAAAAAATTTCCTTCTTTCTCTCTTTTCTCCCTTTTTCTCTTCTTCATGTAATATATTTAATAAATACATAACTTCAATATTACATCTCACATCATCATGTCAAAGAATTTTTCTATCGAAGCACTACTTAATAATAATAATAATCATCATCATCATGAAAATAAAACTTCACCAACATTTTATTTAAATCCATTATTTCAAACATTTTTAAGTCAATTACAACAAGAACAATCAAAATCTAGTAAATAACAAAATCTTTCATTTTATAATTTTCTTTTCTCTTATTTTAGTTAATCAACTTTCAAACAGTTTAACAACAAGTGATAGTGAAGAAGAAGATGATAATTCATCAATATCATCAATTAATAAAATAACAAATCCTTCATTATCATCTTCATCAACTCGTCGTAAACGAACAGCTTTTTCAAATGAACAATTAATTGAATTAGAAGCTGAATTTCAACAAAAAAAATATTTATCACTTATTGAACGTTCTCAAATAGCTCGTTCATTGCATTTATCAGAAATTCAAGTTAAAATATGGTGGCAAAATCGTCGTGCAAAATGGAAACGTATTAAAGCTGGACAATTAAGACAATTTTCAACACATTGTGAAACAAATAAAGTTTTATGTCCTATACCAGTACATGTTAAAAAGCCTTTTACATCTTAATTCATATATATATATATATTTGTATAAAGAAAATAAATTAAAACTATAGATAACAATAGAATTGATTGATCATTTAAAAAAATCAAACACAATGTTAGTCATTTTTATAATATCTCTTTAATCATTTTGAAACTTCAAGGGTGGTAGAAAAGATTGAAATGTTATTCAAGATAATCAAAGATGATTAGTGAAAAACAGAAACAAATGTTAGACATTTATTCTTTATTCAAACATATCATATCACATAAGATAAAATATGGAGTTACCCTTGATTCCTCGTTGCCTCATTCACACTATGATATCTTTTGACATACAAAAATTATTTCATACAAATTTGTTCTACAAAAGTATCAATTAACTCTGAAAATTTTATCGATTAATTGTCATTTCCTTTTCGTTATGATCAATTTCGGTTAACACATAATATAAAACAAAAGATTGAATTTATAATGTAATATGATTCATTTTCTTTTTTCCGTTAAATTGTGAACATATGCAATTGACTTATTATGATTTGAGTAAGATCAACGATTTTTCTGGGTAGAAAAAAAAAAGAAAGATGATTGTCTAGTGTATC
Source organism: Macrotrachela quadricornifera (assembly GCA_022393335.1). NCBI lineage: Eukaryota > Metazoa > Rotifera > Eurotatoria > Philodinida > Philodinidae > Macrotrachela > Macrotrachela quadricornifera. Next base: position 17,217 of record JAJEKB010019850.1, read on the forward strand.
TCGCAATTCCCATAGGCAATTATCTCTCGTCACGCATTCGCCTTTGAACAAACGATAGCATATAAATCATATGACGAAAAAAGAAAAAAAGAAAATTTTTTTTTTATCAAACTTCATTAAATCATCAGTTAAATTTTCCGAAAAACGAAATTATACTAATTATAAGAACATTAGATGTATCTTTTCTCTCTTTTTTTTTTGACACTTTCCTGTTATATGTGTATATATAATGATGAATTAACTTTATTTCGTTTATAATGACAAGTCATTAACAGTTGAGTGACGATAAATAACTACTATGACTATTAATGATAGGCAATGTTTGGAATGTAATATGATTCGTGTTGTGTGATTTACTACTTAGATTTGTGTTAGTGCAAAAACGTTGTTGGACATGAATAAATTAGAAGCATCGATTAACGATAATGTCTCTAGAGAGTTTAGTTTTCCTCGAAGAAAATGAATATATATATGTATATGTGATCTTTCTTTCTTTTTTTGTCTATTGGTATTAATCAGATATGAATCATTGACAATAAAGAAGATTAATACTTACACATTTTTGATTTTTTTAAATAATAATTGTTTAAGATTTAATCGAAGTTTTTTTGCAGTTGTTTTTAATAAATTTATTCTAACATAACGAGGTATTTCAATTAAAGAATTATTATTTATTAATGTTGTTTCAAGTAATTGAGATATGGAAGAAAAATTCTGTTCATTTAGAAGAGTTTCAATACATTTATCAATAAATGATTGATTACGTTTTAACATACCCTAAAGCAAAAGAAATGATCAAATGATTTTGAAAAATGTGTAAAAAAATATTTTCGGCAAATTAAGTATATCGATTAACTTTTATGTTGATAAATGTGTAAAAGTGTTTTGTGAAAGATTTTATTTTAATAATAAAGAAGCAATGGTGGACGTAGTTTATCGA
>JAJEKB010019852.1:0-13375 GCA_022393335.1 Macrotrachela quadricornifera
ATTTCTCCAAGCCTTCTATACGAGAATAAGGTATCAGGCTCACTACTTTTGGTATGACCTAAGTATTTAAAACTTTTTATTGGAAAAAAATGCATTTATTTATTGGTACATTTTTATTGATCAATTAAATATAAGCCATTAAAAAGCTTAACATAAGTGCTGTTTTAAAGATCTAAAAGACCAAATAAAATGTTGGTGAAATGTAAACTTCAAAATCGTCAAGATCGTTTGGATTTCCGAAGTGTTTCAGAGCTGAAAATTTGATTCGATATTGACCCGGATTAACAGTATATACGGTTGTATCTGTACTATTTCCATTCAAACTCTGCCGAAGAACATTTCCATACCAAGTGCATGGATATAATGTCGGATACGTGGAATGTACGTCGGGAACCACATTTCTTGGCGCATCGAGGATAACCAGTGACACATTTTGCTCAGAAAGGAACAACAAGGCAGAACTAAGAAGAAATAAGAATTTCATCCATTTTAGTATTTGAAAACACGCATCAATTTTTGAAGATGTTTACTATGAGAAATATAGATACATGATTCAGTATGATTTTTCATTTTAAAAAGTATCGAAATATTTAGCAATTTGGAAAAAATTTTTCCTAAAATCTGTTAAGACTAGTTCGAACAATTTTCACTATCGTATCTATTATTTTGTTTTTATCTTGAATAAGATAAAAATCGATCGATGACATTCTTTATCTAAATTGTTAGTGAAGTTGGAAAGCTTTCTGAATCAATCATATGATGAAATATTACCTAATATTCAATTCATTCAGCATGCTTCCATTCGCTGAAATAATTTCCGCTACAACCATACGTGATGGCCATGCTAGAACTATTTGAAGTGGTATCCCATTAGTGGCGTTCAAAGAAGGCATTTCTCCATCGGATACAAGTGACAAATCACCTTTCAGAATTCCTGTTTTCGTGCCTGATGCAGTATTTTGAACAAAAATCTGTGCATTTCCATAATCACCCACAACACCAGCATCTATAATATTTATTTAGATATATTTTGGAGAGAAAAATATACTTACAGAACATATGAGCAACTTCTCCAGTGACTTGATTAGTGGCATAAATGAATCCAGAATAGAATGGAAGAAGTGATGGATTTGCTCCAGGTGGTTCAACAAATTGCAAAGTGATATCACGTGAATATCCACCTTCAAGTGTAAATTCTGTTGGATCGATGATCACATTCTAGATGTTACAAAAGAGTAAATTATCAATCACTCATTTCAGAAGTCAAACAATATAAAACTTCTTCAATTATTGACTAAATCAAGAAATTTTATTTTGACTGAGCAGTTTTGAATAAAATACATAAATAACTATGTTATATCAAACAACATTAACAATTAAACACTTTTATAACAAATTTCTTTTAGTCTGGATGAAATCTCTTCAAAAGATGTGTGATTTTTCATGAATAAAACATGTATGACTTATTGATTTAGAATTAGCCACTTAACATGTCCAAAATTTCTGTTCAAACACACATTTGTCAAACTCTAAATATCTTTGAAGGACTTCATTTTTCAGAAAAAATCTAACTTGAAACATCTCATGTTACTTAATAATGATTTGTAATCCTCTAATTTCATGTCGGTTTCTGATCTAAGACTTACAGCATAGTTTTCTGAGTACAATGGTGTGGCTAAAAGCTGATCATCGTTCGCTGTTTTGCTAGTAGCTAATGCAGCTCCACTATGACTCATTTTGTATACAGCTGTTTGAGTACCAATATTAATAACACTAGCTCTATATGATGTTGCTTTTCTCACTGTATCATTCAATCCAAGTTCACTTGGAGAAAATATCGTTGTACCAGTAATAGCTTGATAAGCATTGACTAAACCAGATCCTTGCTGAGTAGTGGTAGCCAAAAGATTTGAATTGTAAATTCTAACTGGTTTACTAGTTGATTGAAATAGATTTGTAACTAAAGCAAAATTAGGACGACATTTTCCATCTTGTGCATATCCACTAATTGTATATGGAGCAGGATTACCAATACTGGCAAGAAAAAGTGCTAAAACCCTTTGAAAACAAAAAAAGTAATTTGTAAATATGATATAATTCTTGTGGAGATTTCTATTGTTTACAATTTTCAAGTGAGTTTTTATCAAAATATTTCATTTTTGACAGAAAAGATATTATTTGAACAATTGTAGCGTTTTAGAGACTCTGAAAAAAAATAATTGTGATGTTCTTGAGTTTTATATCTAGTTATCCCTAACTTATTTCTCAAACACAATCTTCTACGCCTCAGTTCACAACAAGACTAATTTCTTGAAAAATGATTATGATGATATAATACATATGGATAAGTTAAAGACATTTTTATTAACAAAAACGTACCCAGCAACATAAGGAGTTGCCATACTTGTACCAGACATAATCGTATATGGTTTCGATAATCCATTCAGCACAGCGGCTCCGACCGAAATTGTTGAATAAACCATTCCACCGATGCCCATAAGCTGAGGTTTGATCAATAAATCGCCTGTGAGTCCAAGCGATGAAAAAAAACTAGGTGTTCCCGCTGTATTCTGTAATCAAATTAGAAGAAGAAACACTTTTCAATTTCATATTTTCTATTTCTCCTTATCATAAGTTTGTCAAATCTTTGTCATTCTCAAAACCTATTTGTTGAAGATTTTGACTAGAGAAAGTTTTAAGTGAGAAATGTCGTTTGAAAGTTGATATTAGGGTGAATCCATGGAGAGTCAACCACTTTTTTGGAAATGTGTTTTTTTTCTCTTCCAAATTGCCGGTATGGTCTAGAAAACACTTTTGATGAAAAAAGAATCCAACCTTTCATATTGAAAATGTCGAGTTTTCGAGCATTTTTTCGGAACTCTTATGATACATTTTATATATAAGAGTAAATCTCAGGAGAAACCCTATAATTTCTTCAGGGATAACTTTTTTTGAATTTTTTCGTGCTCAAAAATGTTGAAGAAGGTTAGAAACGTGCTTCCTGAGAAACATTAGACCCTCTCTATTGAAAGTCCTAGGGTGCTGAATCATATTCTCTCAATACAACAACAACCATCGGTTGTCAACTTGAATTACAACCAATTAATTTGAGAATTTTCATCTTCTCTTTCTCATAGAGAACAGCCTTCATTATGATATACTCTCAGAATGATGTCGAACTGATGATTTTGCGCACATTATTGGAAAGTTAACCTACTAGACCGTGTAACAGAAGTGAGGCCAAGGGGTCAAAAGGAGCAGCACTATCAGAACGATGGATTTTCTATATCTTTGAAGGACATCTTTAGGCGTAAATTTTTATGCACAAATGTCGTGTCTTCAAACGAATAAGATTACAAGATGAATCATTGGATACTAGAAAATATCGAATATCCACCCACTAGTACTTTTTTTTTTCAAACTTGTGTCCTAATGCCGAAACGAAAATATTGTGAACATCCGATAAAGCATTGGAAATCTACACGTGTACCAAAAGGAATAGTGGTATCATATCTGAGTGAAAAGACGATGATGATGATGATTCACCATTTATAGATGATGGAATGACTGATCCTGAATCGATGGATTAAGAGATAGACGCTGCTTCATATGAACTTGAATACCAGAAAGATAAAGCAATGGAAGAATTGTCAAACATATTGAAATTATTGAACATAGATCCGATTCATGATAGGTAAGTTTGTAAATTTAATCCGAGTTTTCTGAAACGACATTTATATTTAGATCGGCAGTATTACCCATTCGAGCCAAAGTGGATGAAGTTTATAGAAAACTTAATCGGTTATGCGACGTATTGGATGGAAAATCTCAAGCTTCGCATGATCCAAATCCTCACGAACTGATGATATGTGAATCAAATGTACTTTTGGATGGTTTGAAAAAGTAATACGCCGAGAGTGATGCCGATGAACAACTTCGCCTGATGACAATTGCTCCAAAAGAATGAAGTCGAAAAAAAAATCGAAAAATGGTATGTATTCTATTCTCGTTTCTTTCAATATCTTCGCATTTTTCCAATTATATGTTACTAAAAACGTTGTTTACTTATCAGATTTCAATCAAAGCAAAATCAGGCTGGACGATCGCTCACTCTTCGAAAAACCAATGGAATACTAGCTTATCCACAATGTCTACGAGGAAATATTCCTTTATCTGACGCAACAATTCACGCTGTTGTCAAGTTCTATTGTGAAGATGGTATCAGCCAAATCTCATCTAATTCTAAAGACACCATTACAATCAACGGACAACCAGTCGCAGTTCGTTTTTTAGAGATGACGGTCTTGGATGCCTACCAAATATTTAATGAACGATTTTCTGGAGCTGTTTCAAGATCAACCTTCGCTGTCCTTCGACCACGAGAACATGGATTTGTTATTGAAGGTTTCTATTAGTTGTATATTGATTAGATTGTAACGTAGTTTCATTACAGGCTTTGAACAACTACTATCGAAAATGTACCGGTGTAGCTTCTTCATTAGCTAGCGACAAGATCAATATGAAAGATCTGATTACTCGAATGATTTGCACTATACCGGAAGAAAAGTGCTTCAGTGATGAATGTGACGATTGCTCAACGAAAAACGTCATCGATATTCTCACTGATAAAAATACGATAGACTTGGATGATAAATGCTCATGGGCGCTGTGGAAGAAAGTCAATAATAAGTTCGATTTTTAACAAATGATTGGCTCAGTTGACTCTCTGCTCACGGAAATTGAAGAAACGTGGCCCACATTCTTGCTTCACACGTATTGTAATCGTCAGCAACTTGAATATATCAAAGACTCGCGTAGTCAATCAACAGACAAGACTTTTGTTGTGACTCAGATTGATTTTTCAATGAATTATACATTGATATATCAGCGTGAAGTTCAACAAGGCTTTTTTAGTTAGCATTAAGCTACCTTGTTTACAATTCGTCAAGAAGAACTTTCCATTGGTAAAAAAGATCAATTATGTCAGGTAAGTCTTACTTTTATTAAAGACTATGTGCTACTTCAGCTCTCTTCGTTCGTTTAATGATGGAGCAAGTGCTCATTTTAAAAACAATGCCAGTATTTTGAACCTGATTCATCATAAGACCGACTTCGGTTTAGATGCTTGTTGGCCATTTATAGCTACAGGTCATGGAAAAGGAGCTGGTGACGATATAGGAGCGGTGCTGAAATCCACTGCTAGGTGTGTTACTCGTTCCCAGAACATTCTCATATTAAATGCAAAAGATTTCTACGAATTCTCAGAAAAACAACAACTCGAAATAGCAAGAAGATTAGGGATGTGCAGTTTCAGTTTACTGATGACTGACGTCACTGACAGTGACGCTCAGTGAACACTGATGACATCGGTGACAGTGCCATCTCAGTGCCAGTGATCACTGACACCGAGTGTCACTGAAGCACTGATGACGACCTCATCAGTGTTCGCTGAAGCACTGGATGAAGTCGGTGAATCGACAATGTCAGTGACACAGTTTTACACCGACACTGGTATGCACTGATACTGAATATTCACTGATTCTCAAAAGTATTTTAAGGTTGTTTGTGATCGATGCTTTAGGAGTATTAAAAGACTTTCATAGAAGTACATCACTTTCGAATGCGTATGTCTTAGCGAATTTTTTTTATTAGAAAATTATGGTCAAAATTTGATTTTTTTAAATACTTATCACACATAATTCTGAGTTTCTGTTTTATCTAAAGAGTTCAACATCAACACAATATTATCTATTTATTATCAGAAAGAATAACTATGAACAGAATAAACTAGTTTAGTTCTATAAAGGTTAGTGGTAATATAGCTGCGTCTAAAGAATCATGTATAAAATGCAAGCAAACTTAGAAATTGCTCTTTTGTATATGGCACGCATCCATCTCATAATAGTGACGATGATATTCGCTTAAAATTTATTTTATATAATATGCTAATTTATCTATATATCTAAAGAAGAATATTTGTCTGTTTGCCTGTCTGTTCGCTATGCAATCAGTCCCTGTAAAAAGCTACGATCACCAAAGTTTCCACGATGCTTCTCTACGACCCAGGAAAGGTCGATGAGAGGTTGGCATGGTCATCGGGGTGTGGGTGAAATCTCACCCAGATAGTGCTGTGATAGCTAACATAACCAAAGTCCTCACGATGCTTTCCTGGGTTGAGAGGTAGTTTTAAAGCGTGTTTTCACCATTAAGAGGAGTAGTATGGTGGTGTTTGGGTGAAATTTCACCTAAGTTATATGGGAACGAAATTTGCATGGATTTTTCAGAAATTTAGCGAATTTGTTATGATTCTAAGATGAATCATTTCGTATCGATGATTCTTTGGTTTAAATGTGAAAATCGAAGGTTTGTAATAGGTTGTAAGAGAAAAATGTATACGAGTGTTTCCTTGATTCACAACTATGATGTATCCATTTGTTTTCTACGACTCACAGAAACAAAGTATTTGTTCTTTTTCTTGGCTCACAACGATGGCGTATCTATATATTTAAAGAAGAATGTTTGTGTGTTCGCTATGCATTCAGTCTCTGAAATAGCTAGCGTCACAAAACTTTTCACACTACTTCCGTAGCTCCTGAGGAAAGTCGACTTGGATTTGGAACCACTAAATGGGGTGCGCGGAAGGGGCTGAATGAAATTTCATCTCGATCAATACAGATCGAGATTCTGATGAATATGTTCGCTATGTATTTAGTCATCGTGAGAGATAGCGTCACGGAACTGTTTGCATCAGTTTCTTGACTGCTAAGAAAAGTCGGCAGAGTGATTGGGGGTGAGAAAAGAAGACGTGCGTGAAACTTTGTCTAAGTCGTAAGAGACCGTGATTTTACTCACTTTCTAATCAAATGATGCAGTTCAATGCAAATTTGAGAGTGATCGTGTCCAGAGTGGATACGAGTGAGGATGTCAGCTTGAGCCCGATGAGAAGAGTCCTGTTGAAGATGCCTGATGCACGGTGGAAAAAGCTCTGTGAAAGATACTCCACGCACGGCGCGATAAGATCTGTAGCAGAGGTTCCAGATACGATGAGAAAAGTCCTGTGAAAGAGGTATCACGCACGGCGAGAAGAGTCCAATGGCGAACACATAACGCATAGCAGAAACAATCATGTTAAAGATGCCTGACGCATGCTGATAAAAGTCCTGTCCACGAGGTTTCAGATGTAACGCGAAAATTTCTGTTGCAGATAGTTTACCCACAACGGGGAACAGCCCTGTAGAAGACATGCTATGTGCAGCAGAAAAAGTCGGGTGGAAGATACAAAAATTTAACCATATTCTCTTTTCATGGGGTACCTCTGCTAGTTAAGGTATAAAGAGAAACAGAAAAAATTGAGTGGCGTTTGTCTATCTTCTTTTTTACAGTGATATAAATCAAAGGAAACATGAAAGAAGACAAACAAGATGGTCGAATATTTATTTCTTCCTTTTTTCAGTTACTTAATATAAGACACTTAATGAATTGATCGAAAAGACAACTCTCTTTAAGGACAATTAATTTTATTATTTTGGTATGTGCGGAAACAGTAAAGAGAGAGGTGTCTGACCCAATGGATTATACACAAGTGAAAAGAGATTATAAAGAACGAAGAAAATGATAATCAATACCCCACGTATGATTTTTATAAATAGCCCTAGAACATAGAACAACATTGTTATCTATAACCACAATTCGCATACAAAAAAAACATCTTTTGTTTAAAATGTTCATCCGCAAGATGTCCTATTTTATTAGACGTGGGTTATAAATAATTAGGATAGATATCTATGCCAGTGAATATTCAGTATCAGTGCACACCAGTGTCGGTGTAAAACTGTGTCACTGACATTGTCGGTTCACCGACTTCATCCAGTGCTTCAGCGAACACTGATGAGGTCGTCATCAGTGCTTCAGTGACACTCGGTGTCAGTGATCACTGGCACTGAGATGGCACTGTCACCGATGTCATCAGTGTTCACTGAACGTCACTGTCGGTGATAACTGTGTCAGTATTTCAGTGTCCTCACTGAAACTGCACATCCCTAAAGAAGATCCAACAAAGATATTCCTGGTGTTCATGTATTTTATCTTGAAGCAGATGAAGTGGAAAAGGTTAAAAACAATTATCTAAAAGCTAGAAGCGAGAAACTTCGAAGAACAGGTGAAAAAGATCATTGCTTCTATCCCTATATATTGATGTTGGTTTAGTTACAATACAAGGAATCCGAACTATGCATGAATTCAAACCGATCAGCCACTCAATGGTTCAATGTCGTTCGACATCTCAATCAAACCACATCAGAACATTTACATTTAAATAAGCTTCCCTTTTATGCCTTTTCCAGTCGATCGAATTTTTTGGAGTCAGATTTAATAGTGATGCGCAACACTCAGACAAATTGGATTTCTCTCTTCATTTTCTTCGTATTACTAGATTCGTTTAGTCTCAGATCAATGACTTAGGATAAATTCTGTGCCAAAATTCGATGCCATCAACTATCCCTAATTCTACGAGAAAGAGAAGATGAAAATTCTCAAATTAATTGATTGTAATTCAAGTTGACGACCGATGGTTGTTGTTGTATTGAGAGAAAATGATTCAGTACCCTAGGACTCTCAATAGAGAGGATCTAATGTTTCTCAGGAAGCACGTTTCTAATCTTCTTCAACATTTTTGAGCACGAAAAAATTCAAAAAAAGTTATCTCTGAAAAAATTATAGGGTTTCTCCTGAGATTTACTCTTATATATAAAATGTATCATAGGAGTTCTCCATGGATTCACCCATGAATGAATCAAGATTTATCATATCTCATTCATATTGACGTACTTCACTTCATTTAAAAAATCAGAGGCCATGAAAGCAAAATTTCCTTTCAAAACAGTTTATTTACACCATCAGCATAAAGATTATAATTACCAATCCTATTTATTCATTTCAAATATAACAAAACATGTGGATTACATTTTCGAGCCTTTTAGGAAGATTTTCGTCATTCGCTAAGATCAAATCTTTTCAAATTTTATTTTATAATAGTAGACTAACGATCACTATCACTATTTATTGAATTCACTTACCACCGAACTAAGATCGAACAAATTAGTAAATGTAAACATCTCAGAAGCATTTGCAGCCACTATGTTAATGATACGTTGACCATCTTGTAAACTGATGCTTCCACTCGGAATGCTGAGTGAGCCTAAACAAATCATTTATCTTACAGATAAATTGAGAGATAAAAAATAAAACCGAAGATTTCATTGGTATTATATAGAAGACAAGCTATTGCTCCAGCAGTTGCTGCACGTGCACATCGATAAATCTCGTCACACGTGTCTGTATCAGTAACAGCGAACAAAACCACGCTGCCATTAACAGTCTTGTTTAGTTCAGAACATCCATCATTAGGCCCTCCGCTTGGATCTAAGTATCACCAAAATGTAAATAGGTATAGGAACCAGAGTCAGAACTTACTGTTGACGATGATAGTCGAGTTAAAAATCGATTTCCATTCGCCAAATTGAGATCCAGCATTATACAAAATTTTAGAACCATCAGGTGCAATGATAAAATATTGTAAGGTGTATGTATTGTCTGCTGAAGCAATGGCCATTGCACTAGCTGCAGCACTAGGCATACTGCTAGTTTCTAAACCACCAGCTCCATCATTTCCCATGGAAACTGTGACATATACTATAACAAAAAAATTGTACCACAGCATTTGTTAAGAGAATAAACTTCTTACCTCCCATATCTGTTACTCGTTGAATAGCTACTCCTTGCAAGTCACCTTCTGTATAAGCACCGGCTCCACCAATAGATATAGTTACTAAATAGATTATAGTCGGATTAAACATCATAAAAACATTCAATAGTAAAAAAGTGAAATAATATAGGTAAATTAGCTAAACTCTATTTCATTGAAAGTTTGCTAACAATATAAATATATTTGGTTACAGATCAAAACTTTGTATGAGAGTCAATATGAAGAAAACATACTCACTTATATCAGCTTTATCATCATAAGCACGATAAATTGCCGCAGCAATTATGTCTACACATATATTAATAAATTTTAATAAAATACAGTAAAATCTGGCAAAACACGAAAAGTTCTAAGTACCTGAGCCGGCAGAATCGGCAGCACATCCGAATACACGATCTTTGAAATCATAATAAAGAGGCAAAAATGAGCATTCAACAACAAAACTAAAGTGAACTTACATGCACCAATGGTGACATCAGGAGCAACACCACTGAAGGGTACAGAAGGAATGAAGTATGTATTATTAATTCCAGTGGCATTTGCAGCAATAATTCCAGCAACATGTGTTCCTATGTGATCTATGTTATGAAGAATAAAGTTACAAAAGAAAATAAATACCGTGTGAGCTTGAACTACAATTGTCCATGGGATCATTGTCAGGCACTGATGTTGAATTAGATTGATTGTATGCGTCCCCAGTAAAATCTAAATAATTTCACTTTAAATTATTCGTTCTATTAAAAAGACGTTTTAGTTATTCACCAAAACCAAATGCAACTTTACATCCTGGTCCAAAACATCCTCCAAGAGCTGGATGTGTATAATCAACACCTGTATCAATAACGGCCACCTATACATTAAAACAAATCTTTTGAATTGTTTTATGGAAAGTATAAATTTGTATATGTTATACCCTAATACTTTTGCCAAAATTCTGAAATTGTTGATGAACTTGATTGACACCTGTCAAATCAAATGCATTGATCAAGTATGAATCAGTGTCAATCGATTTGTCAGAAGAGAAAAAATTCTCGAAAGCACGTGGAGCAGGAATAAGATAAACTGGATGAATATTAATAGCATCTTCTATCAATTTCGTTGCTTCAATTGAGTCGTTTCTATTTACAGAAAAGGAAGCTCCATTGAACAACGATGTTCGAATCATTGTCTTAATTTTGATTTCAGATTCTTCGATTTGATTCGATGCTTTTAGAGAGTTAGTAACAGTCTGAAAATGCTTCGTCACATCAATATCAGGTGAAAATTCAACCACATAGGTATTTTTTAACAAAATATTGTTGCCAACTCTCTCTGGACCCACTGGTAGTTTCTTTTTTGTCTGTTGATTTTTTCCCTCATCTGTTTCAGTCTTTGTCTTAGTGTCTGAAGGATATCAAATGAAAAACATTTTAACGGAATTATATTACAAAAGATAAATATAGAATCTATTTACTAGTTGATATGTCTGGATTGCATTTTAGTAAGAATGATGGAGATCCCGAAATAGTAGTCGCTGCTGTTGTTCCAGATGTAGATGCAATTGGTGTAGATATTGATACATCTAAAAAAATTATCAGAAATTATCTTTTTCTACATATATACTTCAAATCAAGATGGAAATTCTTTTAATAAAAAAAATACAATAATTTTCACGACAAATATATTTTCTATTTCGACTCGACTGATTTTTATTAATGAAAAACAAAATGAATGGATATGTACTGAAAGATAATGATTACATACCTGTTGATTTAAATTTAGTTGCAAGTATAATAGCCAAAACTATGCAAACAACTAATAAACCAAGTGAGATGACAATCATAACGATTGCAAACCATTTTGAAGCAAAACAAGAAGTCGAATTTCCATCACTTTATTCAATCAAAATAAATAAACAGAAACATTTTATAAAGCATTTGTTTTACCTGTTTACATTGTACTTTCCTGATCGTTCATTATTATAAGTGGATGATGCACCTTGATAAGGGTTTGATGGTGGTTCTACTGATAAACTAGTAAATTGAGGAGTATTCGCAGCCATTGACAAATTATACTTCGAAATGAAAGATACTAAAGAGAAACAAATTTATAATCCTTTCCTATAATAATAGCTAATCGATATGTATTATTTAACTCTATGAAACATGTGTCAACTTCAATATACAAAAGACATGTCCAATCTATTGGAATATCTGATCGAAAGACACCTTAAATCTTACCCAGATCAGAGCATTCCAGGATTTATTAACTGTATCACGATTTTTGTGCACCCCAAGGGGGAAAAAGCGGATCCTGGTGGATCCTAGGATCCACCAGGATCCAATAGGATCCACCAGGATCCACAGGATCCAAGAGTATCCATCTATCTATCTATCTATATTATAATGTTCAGTGTGTGTCTGGCTGTTACCGGGTCAAAAAAAAAACATGTTTCTTTGACCCATAGGTTCAAAAAAACATGATTTCAGGTTGATCCAATGGGTCAAAAAAACATGGTTATAGCTCGAGCTCTATAGCAAAAATAGGCTTGGCTATCTTCTTTTATATCATGATGTTAAGTGTCTCTGTGTGTGTTACCAGCAGGGGTCGAAATGGGCTGACCGGCCCAGTGCCAAGGCCCAGTGCAGCTCGGCTCAGCCTGGTCCAACGAAAATATTTTATTGGGTCGAGCGGACCGTTATGTTTCGCGGATCGGGTCCGGGTGGGCCATTTATTTTTCCAGGCCAACCTGACCCAGCATTTGGTATTGTTTTTTAAGTTTTTTCTCAATTATGTGCGCATTTCATTTACAGCGGCCGTCAAAAATATTTTATAATAGAAACTGTATTTAAAATTCAGTCCTACGAGTCAAAAACAATAAATAAGTTTCATTTTGAATGATGAAATGATCACGTGTTTCGATATATTTGAAAGTTTATTGATAAAAATGATTGTTTTCATTAATTAAACTCTACCGGGTGTTCAAAAACCTTTACGCCCGCACTCAGGTTCGACCTTAAGAACAAGTGACTCCACTAAGTATCTTATACCAAATTGAAGCCCGCAAAAAACTACATCGACGAGTACAATTAGACCAAACATTGTCTATTAAATTATTGAAAAAATCTTGTATTGTATCTCAAGGTGTCATAGATTCTACAAGGTATTACAAAACCTTTATATCTCCCGTGGTTCGAGCTTAAGATCAAATGACTTCACGACCTGTCCAAATGTGACGGAATCACGTTTTTTCACTTTCTATGTATAATAACTCAACTCTTTGAAGTCGAAAAGAGCTGATATTTTTAGAAAGATATGTAAGTTGGAGTGCCCTACACATGATAAAAGTTTCATTAAATTTCGCCCTTCTTTCACAGTTTTATAACTGAAATATGGGCTCGTGACGGAATCACACAAAATGGACTTCGAGTTTGACTTTTGTGTCAAGAGCTAAAAACTTTAGCTCAACTATAAATGTGATGCATGACCTTTCTATAAGAAAGTTATAGCTTAGATGACGAGCTATATCTAGGAAAAAAATTAGTTCAAAATATATGGCTGCTAGGCCTTACAGACAGAAAAAGCGTCGTGACGGAATCACGCTTTTCGTGACGGAATCACGCTTTTCGTGAC
>JAJEKB010019853.1:0-26455 GCA_022393335.1 Macrotrachela quadricornifera
TCAAAAGAAAAACAGACTTCTGTAACGCTTGAAAAATTCGAGTATTGTTTAGGAATGTAACCGCAAGTTGACCATGCGTATGAAATCATTGGTTTAAATAAAGAAGAACTCAGTTGATTATGAGCTAAACTTTGTAGTTTGATTATAGCATCACGACTTCTTAAATCAACATCTAATTCGTCTAGAGACACATGATGATATATTCTTTTCGTTAACACTTTCCATTGTCGGAAAAAATAAGTATCACACGGTTGTATAGTTGATGTTGCTTTTCTAGGTATCACTAATAATTTACATGACTGTCCTTTTGTTAGGTTATTCTCATATGCAGTAATGCCCGCCTGCGGTGACCATTGATCGACCATAAGAAGGAATCGATTGCTGACTACTTTATCGAGAACTTCTTTAATCCAGTATTCCACTAAGGATTTGTTTAACTTTTCAGATGTACTACAACTAGTTACTATATTTGATGCTGAAAAGACCGCTCTTGTAATTGGAAACCTACCCATAGGTTTCCTGAAGACAAATAAAAACAGGACTGAGCAACTGACCAGCGGCACTAATGATCGGCATAACTGTATAGGAATGGCTTATAGCATTCAAAGATTTTACAGATAGATAAGTTGCTTTCTCTCCTTCATAAGATAATGTACGGTTCGAAGGCATTTAGTAATTAAAACCAGATTGATCAGCATTTAACACAAAATCAAGCTTAAATTTTGGTAAATGTTTGGTTGCCTCAGCGACAAAATCATCAGCAGTCTGTTTAATTATCGATTTATCAACAACTTCTCGATGAGAAATGAATTTCGTCACTTTTCGGGAAGATATACCGTTGCGTTTTTTGAAATTGAGAAGCCAATAGCTACTTGCTTTAAATCCATCTATATTTTCCGTTTTTGCTTTGGATAACGCCCATCGCTTCACGTCAAGGTCATGTACAGGTAAATTGTTATTACGAGCAGAGCGAAATCTATCAAGTACAAAATGCTCTACATGCTCCAATTTTTGCCGGCGGTTTCCGTTATTCCCTCGACTATAGGGAAGGGTCATATGAAAAAAAATAGTTTGTCTGTCTGTCTGTTTGTGTCAGGGTCAAAAAAACATCATATAGAATGGGTTCAAAGGTCAAAAAAACATCATATTCCCTCGACTGCATAGAGGGTTATATGAACAAAATAGTTTGCCTGCTTGCTTGTCGTCAGGGTCAAAGGTTAAAAAAGCATGTTCTTAGAAAAATCGATAAAACAATCCCACTTCACGGTCCACTCAACGCTTAACGTATGATCAAAGGTTTTCTTGTTTGGGGAATCGAATGCACTATTAGTTTTTCAATTTTTTCGAATAATTTTTTTTTGCTAAAAAATGGTTTTTTGAAGAGAATAACGGTCTTCTATGAAGTTTGACCAAAGGTAATCGTGGTCGAGGAATCGAATGACACGCTCGGTTTTTTTATGATTTTGGAAAATTTTACTGCGAAATGTATTTTATTTTTAAAAATGGTGATTCTTTATAAAGTTTGTCGAAAGATTGACTAGATCAAGAAATCGACCGATAGCATTAGTTTTTGTAAAAATTTTGACAGGAATTTTTGACTGTAGAAGGTTTTTGTAAAGGGAATATCGATTTGTTTCCTGGATGAAAGTGGGGATTATATAGGATAAAATAAGTTTATTGTTTTATAGGTATGCTTGTTTCTAAAGTTTGTCGGTATGTTTGTATCTTCATCCCAATCGGAAAATGGTGTCGCCGAGATTAATATTTAAAACTTCTGATATTCCATAAGAAAACTGTATGAAGGGTTATCGAAGGTATAGAATTCGAATTTCGAGTCAAATGTGGGGTTAAGAATGAGTAAATGAGCAATTTATAGATTTTTTGGTATTTTTCTTAAAAAATTTCATTCAAGCTAAGCGAAAATCGATAAATCAAAACTGAATGGCTGTTACCAAATAATTAATAATAAACAATATAAACTGTGTGCAATGAAAAGTCACCAAATATAATTTGCTAGGGGAAACCCAAATCTGAGGTTAGTTTTTCAATATTGTTAGTTATTCCCTTGACTGAAGGGAGGGTAATGCGAAAAAAACGAAAATGCGTTTGTGGGTTTGTCGTAGGTCAAAAAAACATCCTTTTACCGGATGAATCATAGGGGTCAACAAAACATCTTAACCCCGTCTCTCATATAAGGGTTAAAGGAACATCACTTCCTTGGATGGTATGTAGGAGACAAAGGAATTGATGGTAGTTATTGGTATGGTCTAGTGGTGAAGAACATGATCGCTCTTTTACCTTTAGTTCATTTGAGTAATGTAGGGAAAATTTTACTAGTCTATTCCAAAAGATTGTTGGGGCTGTTGTGAGTGACTTTTAACAAAGAAAAAGAAGCTCTAGCTTCGTTCATTCTTAACCACATTCGATGTGGTCGGTTATTTTTCTCTCGGTACTCGGAGAAATATTTTTACAATAAGAATGATGGCCGCACAGTATACACGGCGCTTTTGTAATTCGAAAACATTTCCTGTACGTGGGTAGAGGAGCTGTTTATCAGATGGAAACGGTAAGGTTAACAGTCTAGAAGAAAGTTTACATGATCAAGAGCTGCAGTGGCATCAATTGTTCCCTCGACTGAATGCAGGGTCATATGAAAAAAATTTTGCGTGTGCGTATGTATGTTTGTGTCAGGGTCAGAAAAACATAGGCTTAGCTTCGTCTCAGCAATCAAAAAAGGGTTGCCCTATTCTAACTCAAGGGTAAAATATATGTATTTTAAATAAAAACTTACGGTTTGCAAGAAGAGATGTTATTGAATCCGTCATCACCCTCTTGTTAGTAGTTTATGCAGTCCATGTAACTGACGTGTGTTTCGTTTATAAACCTGACATCTCCAGAAATTATTTGCAGCAAGAACATGGGATAGTGAATGAGTTAGATCGACACAGTTGATGTAGACGAACAGTCAGGAGTGGCGGACCGAAGGGACGCCGATGACTGACTGCGAGCTATTTTTAATGGAAGATATCAAAAAGCTTATCCAGAGAACTGTTGAGTTCAGCTATTATCAAAAATATTTGTGAATGAAACGATTGTACAATTCTTTGGAAGATCTCTTTCAATGAGAAACGCTTTCAAACCTGAAGTTTTGGAGGAAATAGTCGAAAACAAAATGTATGTGACTGATACTAATCCCTAATCAATCCTTCTTAAAGATTTTATAAATGTCCTCTGTGATGTGAAGATTAAAAGCGCTGGCTAATTATCAAAGGCGAGATTAACAGCCTCGCTTTTGAAAACCAAAAAACGTGGTAGGTTTGAGTGGACTAACTGAACCATCATTGTAAATATCAACAATATATCTAACGAAGACATAAAATATGAAAAAGATTCAGTCGAGGGTCAAGCGAGTTGTCCGCAACGAGCGTTACTTGTTCGATAGAGCAAGTCATAATCTATTTTCAGTCGATGGCCAAAGTTGTCCAATTAAACTCTCGTTGGCATATTATGTCTCAAACATAAGAGCCGATGTGGCCTTTGGCATAACGTCATGGTCCCTTCAGATTCACCTAAAAAATTAACTTTTGAATTTCGACTTGAAACTTTGAACAGAGAAAGATCTTATTGAGACTAGTCTATTTTGAAAGTTTCTAATCTGTTAGTGGTCTCCATCCTTAAATACGAATATTTCATATTTTGTGCTATAAATGATATGAAAGGGCTATTTTTTCCTGTACTCGTAACTCAGGATAGAACTAACCCAAAAATTCAAAACTTTTCGAATAAACTAGCTTTCTTGAGACGTTTCTTTAAGCAGAGTTTCAAGTCGAAAGTCAAAAATCGATTTTTCACGTAAACCTGAAGAAAATCACGACTTTTTGCTAGAAAGGCGTCATAAAAATTAAATACTTCGAGAAAAATAAGCTATAAGCACTAACTCTTTTCAGGACGTTTATAGCTCACTAGAGCCTACATAGTGCACATAGTCTCGATTCAAAAGCGATTTGGCAACTGGAAATTGCGCCTGATTCAGTTTTTCTGCTCACTGTGAGGGAGACCTCAGGGATCATTTTTCATAGAAAAAATTTTTTTTATAGATCTCTGAAACATACACGGATCGACTCAGTTTCTAACGCTGTTTTCAAATCTGATATTAGCTTTGATTGAAATTGCAGCTTTCTAACCAAAAATTAGTCAAATAGGATTTTAAAATGTCTGAAAATATACCTCACGGCTAATGTATCCGGTTATCAGTAGTTTTTGAGTTTAAAAAATAAACAGTTTTGTAGCCACTGAAAAGGTCTATCGAATGACGAAAACCCAAACTTGATAGCTATCAACATCGATCACTCAAAATCAATCTACTAACGCTTTTATCCATCGTATACGTTTCATATATCCGCAGGGAGTACCCAACACCATAATCCTGCTAGATATAAGCAGGAAATCATTTTAAAATTGTTTATACTACGCAGCTGTGCGTGCTGACCACGAATCTGAAGACATTTTATCTGATTTCCAAAGATATTGTATCACTTTCCTAGACTAAATGAATATCTACTAAATAGGGTGGGCCAGATTATGATTCATGGCAAATTGACTCTCTGGTCTTTTAATCTTGATAATTTAATGTGAAAAGATGTGTCTCACCGAGATCTATGTCTGGTGAAAAAAAATCAACCTAGGGCCTTGTGCTACACATGAGAAAAGTTCAAAATATTGCCTTCCTGGAAGAGCATATTTCTCGGATTTTGAATAGTTTTTGCCCTGTAGTTTTTTCACCCTATATATTGGTCACTAAAATAGGATGAATTTGCAGTCCAAACTGTTCTCTATAAAACGAGATGTTCCCGGTCACAAATGGTCGAGCTACTGATGAGATAATGTCAAAATACTGACGAGGGAACATTTCCAGGTGTCCGAGCGCTTTTTAGCCAAGATTTCGTGCATCTTGTAGCCCGTAGTGATCTGTATCTATGGTAAAAAAATTTCGTGCTTATGGCTTATTTCTAGCGAGGTATTGAGTTTTTAGCGATTTTTTTCTATATCACCCCACTTTTGAAGCAAAGCTGTATCTTCGAATTTTGACCTGAAACTTTGCCCACATAAAGGTCTCAGCTAGACTAGCTTGCATAAAGAATTTCAGAAGTTTTGGACAAAGTCTCTTCGGGATACGTAGATTTGAAAAAAAACATACTATATACATTATCTATGAAAAAGAATCTGTACATTGACCATTCCATATCTCGGCAAGACTTTGTCCAAAACTTCTGAAATTTTTTATGCAAGCTAGTCTAGCTGAGACCTTTATGTGGGCAAAGTTTCAGGTCAAAATTCGAAGATACAGCTTTGCTTCAAAAGTGGGGTGATATAGAAAAAAATCGCTAAAAACTCAATACCTCGCTAGAAATAAGCCATAAGCACGAAATTTTTTTACCATAGATACAGATCACTACGGGCTACAAGATGCACGAAACCTTGGCTAAAAAGCGCTCGGACATCTGGAAATGTTCCCTCGTGAGTACATCCTTGATATAGCCATTTTTAGGAGCGTAGTAAGATCCTTAAAACATGTTTCAGCTTGCATTTTTCATAGGCAAAGCCAAATGACTTAATATTTTGGATTTGACTATGGTTTAACTAGACCCTTTATTTGAGATAATAAAATCGAAAAAAAAAGTTTTTCCGCGACGACCTTCTGATAAAGTAGGGGTCCCCTCTTGCGGACTCTCTCGTAAGGGAAAAGCAAATAGTACATTGTGTAGACAATGCATGAAGCTTTAAGATTAATATTGAAGGTCCTTCTGCAGTAGACATAGATTTTCGAAAAATACGATTTACTTTTTGTTAGTGATGTGACAGTTTTGTTAGCGATGTGATGAGTACGAATATACATACGAAAAATTCCTCTCATATCTCAGTGAGAAGTTTGAAACTAATCCGAAAAGAAACAAATCCTTCCTCACAACCTTCAGATGATAATCGGACAAAAATTTTGTTGTCGGACCGGATGGAGCCTCTGGAAAGATAATTTTTGTAAGAGAAATTTTTTTTGTCCAAACTTACTCAAAATTTTATTCTAGATGTGATCCAGGCTCTAGAATCTATTCTGAAATTTTTACATTTTTATCTCTTGTGATTAGTTGATTAGGATTCCATTTTGGTTAACATTTCTTTGGAAGGTTTCTTGTGTATGAAGAAATTTTCGAGAGTACGATTAGTTGTACCTATTAATTGAACTTTAACATTGTTAACATATGAACCTGGAAATGCATAATGTTCTCTCCACCATTTTAAGAATTCTTGTTGTATGGTTGCAGATTGTCCACTATCCAATAAATATTTTGGAAACATTAATTTAGTATTCCATATTTTCTGTTGTAGAACGAATGGTTTTTCAATTGGATTTTCAGTCATTTTCTTAAGTTGTTTTTCACGTCGTGTATGTTGATGTAATAATCGTTGATGTAGATTATGATAAGCATGTTCATTCATGAGTATGGATTCTGATGTATCATTATTTGAATGAAATAGTCGATGAAATTGTTTTTTAATAAAATTTGGTGGATAATCATTTAATAATAACGAAACCTGAATATGACAACGTTCACTATTAAAATCATTTATATTTGAACAGATACGAACAGCACGTAATAAAGCACCATATGGTATATTACGATGTATATGACGATGATGAGTTGACGTATATGGCAAAATATATGGTTCAGTAGCTGGTTTATGATAAATTCGTGTTTTTAAATGGCTCTTTTCATTCGTAATGCAAACATCCAAAAAATCAACTGATATATCAATCTTATAATTTATTTTGATATTAACATCTTGATTTTGTGCTTTTTCAAGTTCTTGTTTAATTTCATCTATTGTTTCATTTGTTGTCATGAATATATCATCAATATATCTATTTGTAGAACGAAAAGAAAGAGTTGAAATAAAAAAGAAAATAGCTTATTGAATCAGTTGATAACATACCTTCCATAAATTTCATTATGTGTTTCTTGATGTTTAATTAAATTTTGTTCCCATTCGAACATATATATATTAGCTAAGACTTGTGTGAATGCTGAGCCCATAGCACCACCACGAATTTGTCGATAATATTTTTTATTATAGACAAAAGTATTTGTATCCAATATTAGACGAGCCATTTTCATAATATGATCAATTGTAAATGTACCGATTTTACTTTGTTTCGAATGTTGAAGACAAAATCGTGCTAATGCTTCTAATGCACCTTGTCTTGGTATCATTGTATAAAGATCAGTAACATCAGCTGTAATAAATTTGGTTGTTGATTTAAAATGACCATCACTAACATATTTTTCCAGTTTTCGAACCACATCAATACTATTAATAAATGTTGTTTGACGAGCAACTTGAAGAAAGATTGGTGCTAAAAGATCATTTAAAAATTTTGATACCAATGTTGCTGGTGCATTGATTGATGCAATAATAGGTCGTAAAGGTGTTCCAGGCTAGGTGAAAAAGAAAAATAACATATCTATCGGTTGAAAATCAAATAGACTTACTTGATGTGGTTTAGGAAGACCATGATAATGACCTAATTCTAATTTGTTCAGATTTGGTAACAACCTATTACGTTGTTTCCGAGTAATAACATTTTTGGACATAAGATAATCAAGTAAAGTTTGTACAGCACGTAAATTATCAGCTAAAGGACACCGACCATCTGTAATTTCTTCATAAGCTTGAGTTTTTAACATGTATTCTTTTGATTTTCGTTCGAAATCTTCAGCTTTACCAATATAGAATACTTTACTTTTATCTGTTCGACGTATAACAATATCTGGTCGTTGACGTAGAAGACGTTGAATACTTTGAACAATTTTATATTCTGATTGAGCACGTCTTAATAAGTTTTTGGTTAATGGTTTGGAATATAAATCATGTATAATACGTTTTAATTGTAAAAATGCTTGCTTTGATCTAGGATCACCAATGAAAATATTATTATCTTGTAAACAATTTTTTACAATTTTAGAAATATTTTGATATTGTTCAATAATAATATCATCAAGAGATTTATGAGAACATAATTGAGTTTGACATGGTAAAATATACTTGAGACCATTAATAAACATTGACATTTGTTGTGCTGTTAAATTTAAATCAACTTGAATAAATGGTGATGAAGCACATATAGTTTTATAAATAAAGATATCGCTCCGACGGCCACGATATTGCTTCTTTAATCGTCTAATGCCGCCGGAGCTTCGTCGATAAAAGTATTCAATTTATGTTGAAGATAAATTTCATGCCGTTTTATCATTGCTTGTCGACGATTTTCAATAGATTGTTTAACCCTTTCGAGACGGGTGGTACACCGTATATACCACAGATTTTTTCTAACACAAATATGTTAAGTATTGACGATGGGAAGTAGCTATGTATGCATTAAAATATGCTTATAGTAGTGATGTATATCTAATATGATTGACGTGATTATGCCCTATTTTCTCCCTTTTCTTTTCTACGTTAACCAACACTAACCGGCGGAAGAAAACGATGATGTGTCGTCTGTAGCACAATTGTCGAACGAAAAACAAAAACAATCTTATAACAAATACGAATGTTCAGATTACAATGTAGATCTATGTATTCTGACTTATTTTCGTCGAGACTATCATACTCTAGAGTCATATTAATAAACTTTTATGAAAAAGAGAATCATCTGATTCTTAAAATTTTATATTTGTGCTTTTTTTTCAAAAAAATAAACCCGGTCTGAAAGGGTTAATTGAATCAGTGTAAATAGATTGAGATAATTTATTTTGTAAATCGAAAAGTAATTTGTGATATCCATATTTTATATTTTGTATTGTATCAAGATTTATAGTCATTAAATCAAACTTGTATTGTATCAGAGTTTTCGAACAAGTTGATATTAAACTTGCACATTGATCTTTATCCAGCATCGGATCGGAAAGTAAAAGTTCGAGAGGATCTATTGATTGATTAATAATTTTATCAATTCCACTTGGTAAACGCTGTAAATATATACGTTTACAAAGAATCTCTTCATATTCTTTCATTTTTAATTCATTACTAGTTGTTCGCCATATCATTTTTGCTAGATCTATTTGTTCTTTAGCTGGTTGTAATTCATAAAATTTTCTAATTAAGTTATGATCATTTGCATCTAATGCTAATATTTTCATTCTATAATCAAATTCTTGTCTTAATCGTTGTTGACCCTTTATAACACATTCATTAATTACATGTGATAATAGATTTACATCAAACGATAGTTGCCATTGTTTTGAATATTGTTCTAATTCTATTAAATAGTGTTGTAATTCATTGATTGTACTTTGTAATTGATGTTGAATTGTTTTTTGACGTTGTTCAATAATATGTCTAGGAAAACCATATGTACGACATGTGTAATGTTGTTTAGCAAATGATTTTGATACTCGTGAGGTTGTCCATACACCTTCTTTGATAGCGAAATCATAATAATTTCCCCATAAATGTTGTTGTAACTCTATGTAATGTAAATTATTCGTTACTTCAGTTATTCGACGAATAAATTGAAGTTTTTCATTTGTATCTAAACATTGAATAGTTTTATCACCATGTTTTATTGTATTTGATAACATTTGTTTAAACATGTAATCAGAAACTTTTAAATATTGTGGTTTAAATTTTTGTATCATATTAGCTGGTAATGATGCATTGCTATATTCTTCTAAGTTGTTATGACCATTTGATACTGTTACTCTTTGATTATTTGATTCATTATTAATTGTACTTGTTCGTCTTTGTTTCTTTGGATTGTTTTCTTGTGATATTGATAATTGACTGAATGATTGATTCAGATGTATACTATTTTGATTTAAACAATCTTGACATTTACGTTTATTTTCTGATTTTGTTTGAAGACAATGATTCAATGAATAGGTCTAAATAGAGTCAAGAAGTGTTGAATAGAAAATCATCACTTTTTTTTGAAAATAAGAGTTTCAAACATACTTGAATTTGTTCTTCTCGTTCTCTTCCTGAATAATTATTAAATTTCTGATGTATATGATTTGTATTATTAGTCATTTTTAGTTGTTGTTGAAGATGTAATCTTCTTCTTTTATGTTGTTCTTTTCGATTACCACGACATTTTTTCTTTTTCATTTGTTGTTGCTCCTTCTCATTAGTATGATTTATATTTTCTTGTTGTCCATTAAGTATTTGTGTTGATGATAACATTTTCCACCGGCCATCTTGAGCATCTTGAGATAAACTAATAGTATGTGGTATATTAAAGTTGTGATTGTTATGAGCCATTCAATAATAATATAGTCAGAAAATCAGTCTTTTTGAATCTAGAAAATAAAAAATAACCATGTTTATCTAGTAGTAATTTTAAATAATAAATGAATTTCGTTTCGAGAAAGAAAAAAAAAAGAAAAAATCATATGTTTATTAAGGTTTTCAAAGAGTTTTATGTATTCAAAATAGAGTTTGAGTAGTACAAAATAAAAAAAAAAACATACGAGTACAATATAACTTCTTGATGAAATAGAAATACAGTGTTTAGTTCACATACATTTTTACACATACACATATATACAAATAAAAAGACAGAAGAAACACATATGTACATAAAAGTAAATATTCGATATATGTCAATATCTCTTTTGTTAAATTGAATGATTGAAACGTATGATTCCAATAATATGATGTCATTTTTCGTCTATGTTTCCTAGTTAAACCTCCTAAAACAATTGTATGTTAATAAATTATTTCAAATTTTTTTGTTATATACTTATCCTAACATTATTCGTCATCCTGTGTTCCCTAATAATTTTATACCAGTTGTGTCCATGTAACATCAAAAATATTATGATTAGTATACAAGCTAATCTATTTAGAATAGATCCTAACTATTTATTTCACAGCATATATCACCCTTCAAATAGAATAAGATAGTTCATTGTATTTCAACTTGCCCTCACTCTCATATTTATAATAGTACATATATAAATATATTCTTCATTGTATATAGACTCCTTTTTTCTATACAGAAATACTAGTGAGGCCTCAACTAGTTTATTTCATGCAAAGAGAAAAGTATAAATGTCTACGAAGAATATTATATATATACATATCGATATGTATTATTGTATTCATTTAATTTCTCAATAAGACTCTTCGAAAGAAAGAGTATATCGAAGAAATAGATTGTACATACAATATATATTCAATCAATATCAGACTCCTCTGTTCTTAATATAGACCATCACTTGGTGGCGCCTTTTCCAAATGACTTGCCTGTAAATAAGAAAAAGTACTACCGTCTAACTTGAATATGATATATATACACATCCATTCATCCATCAAAATCTTTTAAATAATCATGATCGCAACCATGACCTTATACATTCTTTTGGACAACATATCTTTTTCTCATCATTCGTTCTATTTCCAATGTACCGCCCCAGTATTAAAATGCTTCCCGATATCATTCTTTTTGAATAAAAAGAATTCTTCAATAAACACCCGTGATAACCAGTTTCATCATACAATGAGATACTTCAACGTATTACAAGTTATCCGCTATACATATATGAAGTAGATGCTATATCACTAATCTAGAATATTTCAATCTATGCCCATGACGAAAGAGAAGATTATTTTTTAAACCCAAAAATATATACTTGAAAAGGTTTAAGAAAGGATACCGTCATGAATGGAATTTTTTTCCACTAGACGGTAAACTCTCCACCTAAGTGGTATATATATACAACGTATTCAATTAATTGCAAACGTTTTTTCTGACTACAGACCATCACTTGGTGGCGCCTTTTCCAAGTGACCTGCCTGAAATTCAGAAAAGTAATAACGTTTGAATTGAATATAATTTATGTATTAAACATCTATTCGCACTGCTTTCCTCCTATTGACCTTTTTCTCATGAAGATTATGATCGCAACCATAATCGTATGCCTTCTTTGGATTACTTATCCTTTTCTCATTATTCATTCTATTTGCAATGTACCGCCCAAGTAATTAAGATACTTTCCAATAATACTCTTTTCAATAAAGAGTTCTTCTATCAACATTCATGACGATTAGTCTCATAATACAATGAGATACCTCAAATAATCGTGAGGTATTGTTATACGATAGATCATATATACAACGTATCCAATTAATGCCAGACTCCTTTTCTTTACAGTAGGCCATCATTTGGTGGCGCCTTTTCCAAATGACTTGCCTACATATCAGATAAGTACAAACGTTTAACTTGAATATGATGTATATATTCATCGATTTTTATCCACTAAGATCTTTATAATGATCATGATCGCGACCATGATAATCTGCCTTTCTTGGAATATTTCCATGTCACCCGTATTATATGTTACATACTGCATCAGTGCATACACCTATACACACTTATATTTCTCTATATAACTCTTCTACAGAAATGAGTATATCGAAGAAATAGATTGTACATACAATATATATTCAATCAATATCAGACTCCTCTGTTCTTACGACAGACCATCACTTGGCGGCGTCTTTTCCAAATGACTTGCCTGAAATTCAGAAAAAGTACTAATGTCTGATTTGAATAGAAGATGTGTATGAACATTCTTTTAGCTGTTACAAGCATTGAAATAATCATGATCGCAACCATGATTAAGTGCCTTCCTTAGAATTCGCCCTTAGGCTATCGTATACCATTCTAGTTTATATGTTTTTTGATATATCTCCTCAGAGAAGAAGGAATATATCGATGAATACTAATGTTGTTCATCCCTTAATACAATGAGATACCTCAAAGTATTATGACTTATCACTATACAATATAATGTATATACTATCTATTCAATCAATGTCAGGCTCCTTTTCTTTACGGTAGACCATCATTTGGTGGCGCCTTTTCCAATTGATTTGTCTACATATTAGAAAAGTACAAACGCCTAACGTGAATATGATATATATATATATATTCATTTATTTTTCTCCACTAAGATCTTTATAATGATCATGATCGAAACCATGATAATCTGCCTTTCTTGGAATATTTTCATGTCGCCCATTTTATATGTCACATACGGCATCAATGCATATCCGCATATATACATATGTCTCTATATAATTCTTCTAAAGAAAGAGTATATCAATCAAGCATACAAAATATCCATTTAATGTCAAACTCCTTTTCTTTACAGTAGACTATCATTTGGTGGCGCCTTTTCCAAATGACTTGCCTACATATTAAAAAAGTGCAAATGTTTAACTTGAATATGATGTATGTATATCGAGTTCTGCTATAAAGACCGTTTAAGACTCATTTTCGTAGCAACATGAGATCTATTCTCTTTAGATTATGTCATATATGACCAAAATGTATCAGTAGTGTATATCGATTGATCATGCTGATGATATACATAAACCTTCATTACTATGCCAATAAAATAATTGAAATGGTTCGATGTTGAAGAGTTTTTGTTATGTGTTAGAGATGTAGGAAAAGCAGTGACAGCATCTACTTAACATACACAACTAACTACAACAAGTCTATACAAACAATGAAATCATTTCTATATATTATCACAACAAAGAGTTTCCGAAATACATATGATGTACTATTATAGAATTGAAGTGATACACGATAGTTTCTGATAAATGATCAATAGATCTTTGATCGCACGAACGTTAATATCTTACTCTATTATTATTATTTCTTTTCGATATAAATCAATTTGTTTCGTCATTCAAGAAAAGATGATGAAACTTGGTTTAATCTTCAATATATAAATGTCCATTGATTTTCATAAGTGATATAGATGAATGCCTCGTTAAAACAGTAGAAGCCTCTATATGTGTACATGATCGTGAAGAAGATATGATTTATCCAATTTGAAACAGGAAAACAAATGGATATTTTATATGTGCCAAAATGTAAAAATATATATATATCTTCAATAGATCCGCTACTAATATTTTTATTGAACATATTTATGTTCAGGTTAATAGCACTGTACAAATAAGATACCTTGTATATTGCATAGAGCAATGTGGTTTTCATCGATCATCTTATTTGAATCAAAACAACACCAATATATAAGAATATAGAGTATAGTTTTATGATATCATAGAGCCCATATACTTGTGTCACCAAACAATCTTTACACGATTTAGTAACCATATGTATTCATTCACTCCTCTGTTACAATGCACATCTCTACTATTGTTTCAATCACCAACCTTTAGTAATATTTTCACAACGACGAATATCTCATATATGTGCAAGTGCGTAATCATCGATATTCACTCGTTGATATTTCAGCTTTAACAAATTTCTACGCCAATAAACTAACTAATATATAGATATATATTATAATCAGAGAACATATAACGCTATAAATTTAATTTATATTTATATCAATCATCATTTATTTCACGTATAGAAGAGTGAGTCAGCTGTTCTATATATACAGCATCGATCTAGTAGATAATTGTTGAATCAACAGAATCTCTACATAAATTGTTATACGAGGATAACAATATTTTTATCAGCCAAAACATTTTCACTATGGTCCAATTTCATATTATATATGAAAATGAATTAATTCATTTGCTTATGACCTCTATAATCCTTTGCGTCTCCTTCACAGCACCAGCCATATTCTTCATATAAGGGCAGACGAGGCAACTGCCTTATAAATACAGCATCGATCTAGTAGATCATTGTTGGGTCAATAGAATCTGTACAAAAATTGTTATATCGGATTCGTATACTACAAGTTTGTTTTTATATATAGAAGATATTAAAAAAATGTTTTTGCTTATTTATTTATAATGATTAAGCTATTTCTTTTTCTATCACATTCAACTACATATATAATATGAAGTTTTTTTTTTTTTTTTTGGAGTCAAAGCCTTTTATTATTTAAAATAAAGAAAAGAAAACACAACCGTTACAAGTCCACAACCGATGTTACAATAAGGCTGGGTTAGGGGAAAGCAACGACGAGACTCGTGACATATGTCTTATGTCTCAGAATTGGTAAGAAATATGCATTTCTTGGATAAGAGATAAATATGGTAATTAATGTATGTATGGAGAACATACTTTATAATCATGAAAGAAGGAAAAAAAGAGAAAGAAAAAAGTGGTATATGATAAAGAAAAAATGAATAGAGAAAAAGATTTGCTCCATTTCATATTAAATATGAAATTAGAGCTATAGAGAAATAGTTCATGAATGATTTTGTACGAATAAGCCAGTTGACTAACTTCACTTCGTATATAATATGGAAGTGGAGCGAGGTAATTCAGTGACATTATTCGATGGTTGTTGAATGAGCCAAAATATTTATTTCACTTCATATATAATATGAGAATAAAGTGAAGTAAACGTATGACATTAATCGAATGTGGTTGAATTAGCCGATATACCTACTTCACTTCATATTGGATATGAAGATGAAGCAGGGCAAAAGAATAATATAGTGCGATGGTGTTGGAATAAGCCGATAAACCTACTTCACTTCATATTAGATATGAAGATGAAGCAGGGTAAAAGAATAATACAGTTCGATGGTGTTGGAATAAGCCGATAAACCTACTTCACTTCATATTAGATATGAAAATGAAGCAGGGTAAATGAATATCATTAATCGATGTTGTTAGAATATGCCGATAAATCAACTCAACTTCGTTATGAATAATTACAAGAACACAAATAAGCTAATAGATTGATCCATTATCATATTGAATATTAGGATAATATATGAAGAAATGAAATAGCTGAATCGAAATAGCCGAATCCGATATAACATTTTTCACATGTATTTTTTTGATCCATCAGTGATCTTGTATGTCGACGTTGATATTATAATACTGGGTAGGTGGTGTTTTTTTAAATTGAATTAAATATGTCTTGTAGATGATTCTTCAAGATAATATCATTATTTATAGTTGCATTTTGAATTGACTTGTTAAGTAATCCTATTGCATAATCCTTGATCTTCTGGACATTACTGATCTTATGTATGTAATCTACCGATGTGTAAATTGGTAGACCGAGAGCAGCTCGAAGTGCTTTGTTTTGCATAACCTGCATTCGGTTCCATACTTTTGAATCAGCTGTCAGTAGAACAGGATAACCATAAATAAGCATTGTGCGTGCAATTGATTTGTAGATGTTTATCATCGTCCTGCTGTTGGGTTCGTATGCAATTCTCGATAGATATCTAAGAAGACTGATCCGAGGGGTAATCTTGCTTTCGATATAATCGAGATGACTTCGCCATCTGAGTTGTTTGTCTATCATAACACCCAAGTACCTCGTATAATCCAATGGTTTAATGATTGTATTTTCAACTTTCACCTCCACTGGATGTTTATACGCTTTCCTTGGATGTATGCTAAAGTGGACTAACTCTGTTTTTGTTGGTTGTAATTTTAATTTCCATGACTAGCACCAACTTTCGAATGCATCTATGGATTGTTGTAAACGATCATTCAGGATTTTCATGGTGTTTCCTGATGTCCATAGTGCTGTATCATCGGCGAATAACCCATGTTCTGTATGAGTCGGTATTCCATTCATCGAATCTGCCGTGTATATGATATACAATAGTGGTGACAACGGAGATCCTTGTGGCGTTCCGCTCATTAAGTTGAATGGACGTGATAATACACCCTCAAGTTCAATTGCAGCTGTTCTGTTGTTAAGAAATGAGATCATGTAATGAATAATGTATCGAGGAAGACGTAGATCATTTAATTTATAGATCAAGCCATCATGCCATACCGAGTCAAAAGCCGCTTTAATATCGAAGAGAACGACAGCTGAATTACGCCTTCGACGTTCCCGCCTTAGTTGTCCTTCCGCATATCGTTCTAGTCTTACGATGTTGTAAACTGTGCTTTTGCCTGGTCTAAATCCTGCTTGATGTTGTGGTAGAATGTTTCGTCGATTGAGTTCAAGCATTAGCCGTTGTTTGATGATTTTCTCCAATAGTTTGCCGAGGCAACTAAGGAGACTAATCGGTCGATAACTTGACGGATGTTGCTTGTCTTTTTCGGTTTCAATAGAAGAATAATATTAGCCTTTTTCCACCCTTCTGGAATATAACCTTTCTTCAAAATTAAATTGTACAGATTGGTTAGATGCTGGACAAGTAATTCTGAATAGTTTTTCAAACACCTATTGTGGATGTTGTCTGGACCAGGAGAGCTGTTTCGAAGTTGTTTAAGATGAAATTTAACTTCTTTAACAGTGATTCTCCTCCACCTAGTCGTGTTTGAATTGGTTATAAATCCATTCTTGATGATGCTTGCTTGACGAGTTACTTGATCATGAAATGGTAACGTATCAGCAGATTGAAAGTAGACTTCTTTTTGAAAATAATCCGCGAATAGGTCCGCTTTCTCCTTGTCTGATGTTGCTGTGGTGTTGTTGTATTTCATGATGTTCCCATAGGTTTGCTTGCTCCGTTTGTTGTGGAACTTGCGCACTGTTCGCCAAACAGCTTCTGAATACATCTTCTTATGACAGAGTGAAGACATTAACTTGTTGAAGTTGTTTCTTCTGTCATTCCTAAGCGAATTTGTTAACAAGATCTTGAAGTTATAATATTGATGTTTATCATTATAATCTCCAGTCTTCTTCCATCTTCGGTATGCTTGATGCTTTTGTTGGATCAAGCTCTTCGAAGCTTCACTTGGTGTATAGCTGATGCATTTTTGTTTAACTGGTGGAAAGGCTTCTTTCGTTGCTACCAATAGTGAGTTGGTAATGAACGACGTATATTCTTCTATATCTACCGTTGAATCCAATCGACGATCATTTCTCCACATCTTTAGTTGTTGATCTAACTCGCTTCTAAATGATGGCCATTT
This sequence comes from Macrotrachela quadricornifera, assembly GCA_022393335.1. Lineage (NCBI taxonomy): Eukaryota > Metazoa > Rotifera > Eurotatoria > Philodinida > Philodinidae > Macrotrachela > Macrotrachela quadricornifera. The sequence goes on from JAJEKB010019853.1 coordinate 17,900, forward strand.
TGCCGCTTTAAAGTTAAATGATATTCTTGGAGATAGTGGTCTTAGTTGCACTCCAACAGGAATATCAAATGTTAACGGCTTGTGTCCAGTGATTGTGCCGATTTGAGGATGTGTTTCTACATTTGATATAAATGATAGCAGAGGCTGACTGGCTAATATCCAATCGAGTTTCTCTTCATAATCATATTTTTCAAATGTTGCACTATCATCATCGACACAATCGATCAGACCATCTTTAAATAATTCTTGAAGCTGTCTTCCTCTTGCACTAGTCTTCCTTGATCCCATTTCTATAATGTGGCATTAAGATCACCTACAATAACACAATTGTTGTTAATACTGTACAGTTCACGAAATAAACTAATGTCGATCTTCGCTGTTGGTGGCACGTAAATTGATGCTAACAGTATTGATTTGAAATTATGTGTTTCAATCTCTACGGCTATCGCTTCATTTTGACGTGTTCTCTTGTTCAACATTTCTCGACATTTGATATATTGTTTCACTGCCAGTAGAACCCCACCACCAGACTTCCCAACACGGTCATTCCTGTAAACATTGTAACCCAAGAGAGAGAACTGACGTTCACTCTTCAAGATAGTTTCATTCACAGAAATGATGTCGTATTTGGAGAATCTAGCTAGGAGTTCGTCTTTGTGTTTTGTAATTGAGTTGATGTTAATGTGACATACCCGGATCATCGATATTGCTTATTTTAAGGTCTTTATTGCTATCAATTGTCGTTGCCTCTGGAGAGCTGTTCGGAGAACGGACTCTTTTGGTCGACTTTGATGCTTCTTTCTGCTTCTTTGGTAGCTTTGATGATAACGGAACTACCGTAGAAGTTGTTGGTGCCTTGCTATAAATATTTATCGATGAAGCTGTTGCTTTTTCCGTAGTCACACTTTGACTTTGTCTGCTCTTCATGTGCTTAACTACATTACATTCTTCATCATTACTGAAGTCAGAATCTGATATAGTTAATGCATCATGTTGGCTGTTGTCAATTAAACCCATTGACTTTTCGATCTTCTTGATCTTCTGTTGTAGCTTCTGGAATAATCGTGTCGTGGTTTCTTCGATGATTTTTTTCCATTTTGCTACTTAGGACATTGATCAGTTGATCGAATAAGTCGTTTTGTAGGTGATCTTGTTGCCGTTGTGACATATTGGGTAATGGTGGGTAGTGGTTGTTGTCGTAAATTGACGGTGCTGTTGCTACTGGTTTGCTTGTTGATGAGTATTGATTAATCATTTTGACCATTCTTGTTTCTTGTTCCTTATAAAATGAACAATCATTAGAAGTGGCTGAATGATTACCTTTACAGTTATAGCACTTGACTGCTTCACTAGCAGCAGTACATTGATCCATACGATGGTTTTCACCGTATCGAGCACATACTTGCTGTTTCGTTCTGCAGTACTTGGCTATATGATTGTACTTCAAGCAAATGTAGCATTGCACCGGCTTAGAATTTTGTGATGCTGGTTCAGCGGTGAAGTGCATGCAATCCACTTGTAAACCAGTATGCACAAATGTATTTCTGTTGTTGACGTCACTGAATGATACCTTGACTGTCCTAATAGGGGTTTTTCCATTCTTACCAGTTAATCGAGTAACATTAGTCACATCAAGACCAACAGCCTTAAGTGCTTCTGCTATTCGATCTTCCGATAGTTCAAGATCGACCCGTTTGACGAATGCCAACTTTTCTGTATCCTTGATCCGTTGGATCGAACGAGGTACAAAAACTTTTGCACTAGGTTGACCTTTGTTGCATAGAATTGATGACAATTCGTTCAAAAGACGATTGAACGATTGAACATCAATGGCATACAAGGTGAAAGCACCTGAGCGTGCGAGTTGCATATCCGCAATTTTAATGTCATTCAGTTCTTTCTTTAGGATATCATTCAGTTCCAACTTACTTAGTTTCACTCCCTCTAGTACGAGAGGAGCTATGCTGAAGTTTCGTTGGCCGGATTTATTGACCAATGAGCTGTTGCCAGCTTGTCGGGTTCTTTGTGATGTTGTGGTTGTTGTTGTTGTTGTTGGCGAGTGACGTGGCTGGTTGACCGAGCTGCTATTACGCTTCTTGTCACCAGCACCACCTCCTCCAGTTTTCGGAGGCATCCCAACACGAACCACCAAATAAAAATAAGTATTTGTTCTGCCTGAGTGATTTTATGTAGAACAAAGAAAAACCAGAGAACAAAGATCAACAGATTTTTAAAGTCCGAGGACTTGAATGTGTAAGAAAAGACTTCGTAGAAGTTTGAATGTGTAAAGACTAAAGAAAATAACGAAAGCACTCGATAATGCGACTGATCGCTACCGAGTGTAAACGCCGAATGAGTATAAAATTAAGTAAACAAATTTTACTGTATTTATTTTAGGTCGAAATATTTATATAGATGGACAAGTAAGTATAATATTAAGTAAACAAATTTTTATTCATTTAGTTTAGATCCAAATATATATGGGGATGTCCAGTCTGGTCGGGTGACCCAATTCCTTTTTTCATCATAGTACTTCTATTACATATTCGATAAATATGATTGTTTTACCTGTTATAGTACTCGTGTATCACTGACGATCTGCCGGGAATCAGTGGTCTATAATAGGTTCAAAATTAAAATAATCCAATATCTTCTTAAAATTTATTTATAAATACAAACAGAGTTTCTGAAGACACTGTATTATTTTAATTTTGAACCTGTTATAGATCGCTGATCCTCGGCAGATCGTCAGTGCTACACGAGTACTATAACTGGTAAAAAAATCATATTTGTCGAATATGTTATAGAAGTACTATGATGAAAAAAGGAATTGGGTCACCCGACCAGACTGGACATCCCCATATATACATGGACAAATAAGTATAATATTAAATAAAGAAATTTATATTCATTTACTTTAGGTCGAAATATATATATAGATGCACAAGTAAGTATAAAATTAAGTAAAAAAAAATTATTTTATTTATTTTAGGTGGATTATACATTTACATGGAGAAGTAAGTATAATATTTATTAAAAGAAAATTGTTTTTTTTTATTTTAGGGTGATTTTCATATACAATTATTTTAGTAAGTATTTTATTATGAAAATAATTGTTTTGTATTTGCTTTAGGTTATTTGGATATACGATTATTGGTAACAAGTATTTTACCTACGAAATCCGCATAGGATCCTATCGGAAGTTGTCGGATTCCTATCGGAAGTTATCGGATTGCATGGGTTTTCCTGTAGGATCCGACGGGATCCGATAGTCGGATTTCTCGAGCTGGGTAGTATTATCTATACTACTAAAATGACTATCATTTTACTCATATGATTAAACTGAAACGCATCACTAATAAGCTTTATTCACATAGAACGTTCTCGACTAAAAAGATTTCTGTTGTAAATTCGTGTCTGATCACAAAAAAGTAATTGTTTGGTTGGTGGTGTGAGAGATGTTCCGCCTCAAGATCAAGGTCGACACTCTCCACACCAACTTAAATAATTCCTCTCTTGAGATCAAACAGAGGAAAAGAAACAAAAAACAAAAAAAAAAAGATTTCTATCTAATATTACAATTTCTCAACCTAAAATGTAGCCTTGCTATAAAATTCTGCTAATTTCAGTCTATTCAAATAACACTCTCTAATATGAACGTCACTGCTATTCCACTCGTATTAATATTAAAGATTCTCGAATATAAAATTTCGGTTGTAAATTGTTGTTTGATGAAAAAAAGTGATTGTATGGTTGGTGGTGTGAGAGATGCTCCGCCTCAAGACCAAGGTCGACACTCTCCACATTGACTCATACAATTGCTCTTTTGAGATCAAACAATAAAAATTTACCATCATCTAACTAGTGTACTTCAAACCTAATACAACGTTATTTGAATGTCTTCAAGAATGTTTATTTCTATCTAATATTACATAATGTAATAATTATGACATGTTTTTATATTTATATTGAGCTGTTACTAACATGAAACTAATTACTATTTGACTTATAAGTTCTATCATATTATAAGAAAAACAACATCAACTAAATATAATATCTCGGTTTATACCATAATTCAGACGCTACTCAGATCAGTTGATTATAAATTCCATCATATAAAAATAGAGAAAAATAATAACAATTAAATATAATATTTGGATCTCCTACTATAATTCAAACGCTATTTAGATCAGAGGATTATTAGTTCTATCATATAAAAATAGAGAAAAATAACATCCATGAAATATAAAATCTAGAACTAAGACGCTATTCAGACCAACTGATTATAAATTCCATCATATAAAAATAGAGAAAAATAATAGCAATTAAATATAATATTTCGGTTTAAACCATAATTCAGACATTATTTAGATCAGACAATGATTAGTTCTATCATATAAAAAGAGAGACACATAACATCCACGAAGTATAAAATCTTGAGTTGATACTATAACTAAGACGCCATTTAGATCAATTGATTATAAAATTCATGATATAAACACAGAGAAAAATAATAGCAATCAAATATAATATCTTGATCTTATACTATAATTCAGGCGTTACTCTAGATCAGTTGGTTATAAATTCGATCATATAAAGAAAAAGAAAAATAATATCAATTAAATACATTATCTTGAATTGAGAGTATAATTCAGACACTATTCAGATCGGTTGATTACTAGTTCTATCATATAAAAAGAAGAATTAAATATAATATCTTGATTTGATACTATAATTCAGGCGTTATTAAGATCAGTTAACTGATCGATATGTTCTCGTATTTAATCTATTCCTGATACGTCACGTTAAAATTATCTCTAACATATGTGACTTAATTCATAAAAAAACTTGAGTAATCATAAGTCTATCCTATATGAACAATTTCCATACGTAACCGATATTGCATAGTAAACTATCTTCAGTACAAGATCTACCAGCACATGATTCAGATGATTTAGCTTAAAGAGAAGTCTTATTCCATGACAATGTATCTCTCTTATGATGTATTACTAGGTATTATCATTATTAAAACTATTATTACACAGCTTCTCTTCTTCTTCAAAATTGAAATACTTAGACTTAACTAGTATATCTCGTCACTCATATTTATATAAATAAACAGTCACAGAATGACATCTGAGATTCAGTACATGATTTAAGTCGCTGATCCTGAGTATTCATTGGGTTGATATATCTAGTACATAGCAAATTAGACATCATTTGATTTAATCTGAGCAGGTATGATGAACTTAAACATAAAATACTACTCTACTTAATTCAAGTTGCACTCACATATAACCTACTCCGTATATGTCACCTTGATTTAATATAAGTATATCATCATTATCACAGTACAATCTACTTCGTTCAGCTAGAATTATCATAAACTTATCATATGAATTGTTCTTACGTGTATCTCCATTAAAGATCATAATTAAAAAAGAATAAATGACTATATATTATCTATGTATATCGAACTGTTTCTGATATCAAACTTACTATTATTAGACCTACATGATCTACATTAAAAATAACAATAACATGTAGAAGACACTCAACCTTAACTCACCCCTCACAAATCATATTATATCGTTCATCACACATGTACCTGGATTTCTTAAACATATATAACTATCAAGTAATCATACATAATTACTCTCCACGTCCAACGGATACGTTTGACCTAGTTCTTGTCCTTCTTGTTTTTCGTCATATTATCGTTCAGTTTGGTCTTTGTCGCTTATTCGTTGAGTTTGTCTTTTGTCACACTATTGTTGTGTTTGTTTTTGTCACATTTGTTGTTGTGTTTCTTTTTGTCACATTATTGTTGTGTTTGTTTTTGTCACATTTGTTGTTGTGTTTCTTTTTGTCACATTATTGTTGTGTTTGTTTTTGTCACATTTTTGTTGTGTTTGTTTTTTGTTATTATCTTGTGAAGTGTTTTTGTGTTGCTTCTGTTTCTCACATAAGTTAATCTTTCATTTTGTTCCTGATGATGTGTACTAGGCAGTGCACGAAAGCTCGAATACTATTGTTATTTCTGTTTTGAAATAAAAATGATTTTTACAGCAGTTATCTCTTTCATTTTTACTTATTTATTTCCTACTGCTCTTCCTTCTCGATTTATAAAAAAAACGACGTTTTTACGCGTAAAAAGCGCACATTGTAACGCGTTAAAAAAATTTTTTTGTGACAAAAACCGAGTTGGTGGCAACTGATGCTTTTAAATGTGTTGTTCTTCAAAAAAAAATTTCTTTTAGCGCGTTTAAATGTGCGCTTTTTACGCGTAAAAACGTCGTTTTTTCGTTACCCGTCTACCTGGGCGGATGGAGCTTTAGGTGAACTCACATGTAAACAACAAAAATTTCTTAAAGTCGCTTGAAATGTCATGTACTCATGAGATCGATGCAATCAATGAAATCAGGTGAAATCATGAAATCACGAAATCAAATGCTTTCCCTTTGTGGTAACGTGTACTACGTCAACGTAATAATCAGCCAAACAGCAACCGTTGCATATGTAGGTCTCAATAAAAATAGCACATTTTAGCCCGGATTGTTACAAAACTCCACTCACAGCTGGGTCTAGTTACGAACTCTCTTTCGGTTTATAGGTACGACGACCACATCGACGACAACAACGAGCACATCGACGACAACAACGACCACATCGACGACGACAACGACGACAACAACGACGACAACAACGACCTGTAAGTGTTCAAGAGAGGATTAATCTCACAAGATTTGGAGATTTTGTTTTTGAAACTCCGAGCTGTCTCATATCTAGGTAACTAGGTCGCATTCCAACTCACAAAAGACTTCTCAAAATGAAAAAATAGCTTTTTCACGAAGTCAAACTAATACCATTTCTCAAAGTTTAGGAAAAAACCGATTGATTGTTGTTCGCTTGATTTTTTTCCTAAAATTATGACAGTTGAATGCGACGGGAACCTTTTTTCACATAAGAATATTCGGTTCAGCCCGTGGAGTGTGTTTGGAGATCGAACTGTACTGTGGATGTGGGTGTGGATGCGAGTGTGTCTTATCTATACTCATAAACATCCATACGCAGCCACATTCAAACCAACACTCACACCCACACCAAAAATCGTCAAAAATCACAAAAAACATCTCAAACTGAAAATCACTTATAGAAATCCATCCACAATTCGTGTGCTTAGAACACCATGCGGAATTCTTTTTATCAAACATTTCCCTTCAGTAACAATCAGGTCATGATTTTCGGTTTAACAGTTTCCAAACTACTTTGCAAAATGAAAATAACAGTATTTTCGAACCCTCGCGATTCTTAGGTTGAAGGATACGGATACAAAAAACCTTCTGTCCGATAATCATTCAAAAGTTATTTGGCAAAGGGAAACGTCGATTTTCGATTTTAAGTGATTTTTCGTTCGTTATAGTATTTTTCACAACATGAAAATCACTGAGCATCCCTTAAAATTAAATAATATCGGATGCTCTTGATCTGATTTCAACCACTTGTTTTCCCTCTTGAAAAATCACCAAAATCATCTTTCTGCCTTTGGTTGGCGGACACATTAAGTCCTCTTCTTCCCGAGTTATAGGACTCATAGCAAAGAGTGCTGGCTATCACTGTAACTACACTTACACACAACCGATCGAGGCGGGAGTAATGTCACTGATTAACATTTTCCGCGTACTATGTGTGCACAAAATTTCACAATTTCAGCTCAAATTGCGGCTGAGATCCTGCGGAGGGGGGTACTTTCGGTCAGTAGTGTAACACTAAAGACAAGAAAAGAAATCTCGTTTCCTAACTTACTACCGATTATTACAAATATTCATTTAGCCACAACAACAACCACATCTACAACACCTCATAAAACTGATTCCATTGCCTCATGTTGTTAAGTAACGTAATCAACTACAAAACATTCATTCCAAATGACTGATACTTTTGAATGAAACACTACTTAGACTTGTTCAGTTGCCATTCGACGTTGGATCACGCTACCGGCTGCACGGATTTCCTTTTGACGTGACCAGAATAATTGAACAAAACGATAGTTCAAGTTGTTCACCTCCCGCGCAACCTTGAATCATATTTATTGACTGCAAAACTTCCCTTCGGCTTGCGCAACACTTTTGATCAGAATCCTTATTCAAACCACTCATTTATCATGCAACTTTGGGTCATTCTATAACTTGAGAACCTCCCATTCGGAATGATCGTGATACTTAGATAGAATACTACTGAGACGCCTTCGATTACTATGAGACGTTCGATTATATTATCAATAAAAAAATTTTGCTTCTAAGTTTGCAGTATACTTGAACAGAGTCCTTGTGATGATCATTCAATTGCATAATAATCTTCGACCGTGTTATCCACTAAAAATCTCTGGTCTGACAGAGCAACATTTTTTAACAGAACCCTACTTGCAACTCGTCACCTACCATGTGATTTTGTATCATGTTAAAAGTACAAAGCTTTTCTCCAATGTTAGTAAGATTTTTGAATAGAGCCGTTATTGGAATTCATCAGCCACTATGTGATCTTTTCATCTGTTAA
>JAJEKB010019853.1:26778-44633 GCA_022393335.1 Macrotrachela quadricornifera
AAAAAATGCAAAGCATTTTTCAATGTTTGTATAGTTTTGAATAGGACTCTAGTTGAAATTCATCACCTAACATGTGACCTAGTCACACGCTAAAAGCTACAAAGCTTTCACTCAATGTTAGCAATATTTTTGAATCGAACCCTTATTGGAATTCATCAGCTCACACGTGACCTTGCTTCCTATTAAAAGGTATAAAGCTTTTCTCCAAGACTAGTGACATTTTTGAGTAGAAACTTGTTTCGAATTATTCATCTACCATATAACCTTGTCTCATGTTAAACATTGCAAAGGTTTTTTCAATGTTTCTATATTTTTTAATAGGACCCTAATTGGAATTCATCGCCTAACATGTGACCTTTTACTATATTCAAAACTGCAAAGCTTTTCTTCAATGTTTCTACTTAGGGTATACCAAAAGTAGTGAGCCTGATACTTTATTCTTGTATCGAAGGCTTGGAGAAATTTTCTTTTTTTACCAATAGATAGAGCGTGTTTCACTCTATTTTTCTATGCTATTTGATCAATATGAAACTGTTATCATAATAATAAAATTTCGATAAGATCGGTTTCTGTCGCATATGTGCTGGTAGCATGAAATCTCGTGTGTATTTTTGGAATAACTTTTCATAGAAACAATATAGAGAACTACGGTTTTCGCCGTTGGAAAGAGGAGATGAAGTCGCATCGAACCATATATTATCGATTTTTCTAACATGATTTCTGACGGTTTTTTTATTCTATTTTCTAACCGTCGGACAAACGCTTGTTTCATGAAAAAAAGAAAAAGCAAAAAATTTGATAGAATATCCTAGTAGAGATTCGTCTAGAATAGGTATTATCCATAAATAATTAAATTTAAAGAGCTGAGTCTTACGCAGTTTGTAGATCTTCGATTAACGGTTTAAATGTGAACACGATTATTGACAATTTACTATAAACAACTCATGCAATACATTTGATCTTTAAAAGGTGAGCTAAAACCTTACAAAAAGCAGGTTAGAAAAATCAGTAATACATAGCTTGATGCGTCTTCATCTCCTCTTTCCAACGGCGAAAACCGCAGTTCTCTATCTTGTTATCATCAAAAGTTATTCCAAAAATACTCACAAGCACTCATGCTCATGCTACCAGCGTATATGCGACAAACACAGATTTTATCGAAATTTTATTATTATGATAACAGTTTCATATTGATCAAATAGTATAGAAAAATAGAGTGAAACACGCTCTATCTATTAGTAAAAAAAGAAAATTTCTCCAAGCCTTCTATACGAGAATAAAGTATCAGGCTCACTACTTTTGGTATGCCCTAAGTATATTTTGAATAGAGACCTGCTTCGAATTATTCACCCACCATATGACCTTGTCTCATGTTAAAAACTTTCCAGTTTTCTTGCACAGTTAGCAGTACTTTTGAATAGAACACTAATTGGAATTCATCAGCTACCTTGTGACCTTGTATCGTGTTAAAGATACAAAGCTTTTCTTAAAAGTTAGCAATCTTCTTGAATAAAACTATCTTTCCAACTGTTGAGGTAACATATGACCTTGTCTCATGTTAAGAATTGCCCACGAATCCTTCAATGAGTAATATACTTGAATAGAGTAGTTGTACTGATTGTTCATTTGCCATGTGGTTTACGATCATATTATCAATTCCGAAGGTTTCCTTGAAAGTGAGCAATACTATTGAACAAAACTCTCTTTCAAATTGCTCATCCGCCGTATGATTTAGTGTCATAGAAAAAACTACAAAGCTTTCGCTCGAAGTGAGCACTATTCTTGAACAGAACTCTTGTTATGATCATTCATCGCGTATATTATGATGAACTGTGATATCAACCATTAGGTTTGAGTTCAAAGTGAAGAAGATTTTTGAACAAAATGCTAATCCTAATTATTTAAGTTACAAATAATCTTGATTTATCTTACCCACTGAAAAACTTTAGTTTGAAGGTGCGAAATGTTTGAACGCAACTCTTCTACTTGGGATTGTCCACCTACCGTCTGACCTTGTGTGAGCTTAACAATTGGAAAAGTTTCATGCAATTTTAGCAATATTTTTGAATAGAACACTGCTTAAGATTCTTCACCTACCACGTAATTGTATCTCGTGTTAAAAAATACAAAGCTTTTCTCCAAGATTAGTAACATTTTTGAATAGAGCCCTTATTGAAATTCATCAGCTACCACGTGACTTTGTGCTATGTTAAAAACTACAAACCTTTCTCCCTATCGTACCAATATTTTTGAATAGATCCCTTTTTGATATACTTCACTTACGATGTCTTCTTGTCACATGTTAAAAGCTGCAAAGCTTTCTTTCAATGTTAGCAATATTTTTGAATAGATCCCTTATTGATATACTTCACTTACGATGTCATCTTGTCTCATGTCAAAAACTGCAAAGGTTTTTCTCAAGGTTAGCAATATTTTGGAATGGTACCCTACTTCGAATTATTCACCTCCCATATGATCTTCTACTATGTTAGAAACTGCAAAACTTTCCTTCAATGTTCATACAGTTTTGAATAGGATCCTAGTTGGAATTCGGCACCTACTATATAACCCTCTACTATGTTAAAAGCCGCAAAGCTTTCTCTCAATATTACTAATATCTTTGAATAGAATTCTGGTTAAATTTCTTCATCTATCTTGTGAGCTTGTCTCGTAATAAAAACGGTAAAGCTTTCCTTCGACCATAGTAATATTTTTGTATAGAATCCTGGTTAAATTTCTTCATCTACCATGTGACCTTGCCTCATGTTAAAAAGTACAAAGCTTTCCTCCAAGATTAGTAACATTTTTGAAACGAATCCTTATTGAAATTCATCAGCTACCATGTGACCTTGTCTCATGCTAAAATCTGCAAAAATTTTTGTCAACCTTATCAATGTTGTTGAATAGAACCCTTATTGGAATTTATCAGCTAACATGTGACCTCGTCTTATACGGAAAAGCAGAAAGCGTTTCTCCACTATTTTGAATATTTTTGAATACATAGCTACTTGACATTCTTCATCTACCATGCGACCTTGTCTCGTATCAAAAATTGAAAGCTTTCCCTAAAAGTTAGTAGTGTGTTTGAAAAGAAGCCTACTTGATATTCTTCATCTATCATGTGACCTTGTCTCGTATTGAAAACTGAAAAGCTTTCACTAAAGGTTTGTGACGCTTAAGGAATAGAAGGCTACTTGGAATTCTTCAGCTAACTTGTGATCTTGTCTCATGTGACAAACTGCGAAGCTCGTTCGATCATTGTTAGCTATATGTTTGAATAGAATCCTTATTGGAATTCTTCAGCTATCATGTGATCTTGCGTGATGTTGAAAGTTGCAAAGCTTTCCATCGATATTAGGAATATTTTGTATAGCAGCGTGGTTGAAATTTTTCAGCTACTATGTAGCCTGTATTATATAAAAAGGCGGGAAGCTTTTCTTCAATGCTAGGAATAGTTGTGAATAGAAGCCTGGTTCGAATTCTTCAGCTACTACGTCACCTTGTATTAAGTTAAAAAGTTCAACGGTCTGCTTCAATGTTACTAGTATTTTGAATAGAACCCTGCTGGGAATTATTCAACAAAGATGTAACGTTGTCTTGTGTTAAAAACTGCCGAGCTTATATTCGAAGTTAGCAATATACATGAGGGGAACACTAGTGAGTGTTATTCATTTATCATGTGGTATTGGACCATCTTAGGAAGCGTGAAGCTGCGGTATGGAGTGATAAATATATCTGAACAAAATCCTTGTGTTTGAAAGAATACGTTTGCCACATGATCGTACATCATTTAATCAACTGCACAACTTTTTTTGAAAGAGATGGGTATACTTGAACAGAATTCTACTTGAAATCGTTCGTCTAGGATGTAATTTCGGATCATTCTTTGGATTACAAAGCTTTACGTCGAAGTGACAAATATACTTGAACAATATCTTTGTATTTGAGATTGTTCATTTGCCGTATGATCTTACATCATGCTAACAACTGCGAAGCTTGCCTTAAAAGTAAGCGGTATTCGTGAAGAGAACTGTGATTAAAATTGTTCATTTCCCACATGATCTTGTATCATATTAAAAACTACAAAGCTTCCCTTCAAAATGAGTAAGATTCTGAACAGAACACTTATTATTATCATTCGTCTGCAATGTGATTTTTCACCATATAAAGAATTGCAAAGCTTCGTTTCAAAAGGAACAATATGTTTGAACATAGACTTTGTTCTAATCATTCATTTGCCATCTGCTCTAGGACCACCTTGTCAATTGAAAATCTTCGGCCCAAAGTAAGGAACATTCTTGAACCAGATCCTGTTCAGAAAGATTCATCTGCCATGCGATCTTGGGCCATGATAGCAATTTCCGAGTTTTGCTTCAAAATGGGCCTGTACGTGTACGGGATCCTACTAATACTTATTCATTTGGCATGCAATATTAAATCATTGTATTGACTGCAAAGATTTGCTGCGATATGAGCAATATACTTGAACAGAACTCTCATTAGACTTGTTCACTTACCGTTTGATCTTGAGTCATGCTTGCAACTGCCGAGGTTTTCTTTCGAGATGAAAAATGTATCTGAAGACTACCTTTGTTGCAATCATTCACCAGCTACGTGATCTCGTATCATATTAGCAACGTAAAAGCTTCATTTTTAAGGAGCAGTATATCTGAACAGAGTCGTCCTCCGATTTATTCATTTGACGTATCATCTAGAATTATATAAGCAACCTCGAAGGTTTTTTTTCCAGGTAATCAATATTGTTAAACAGAACCTTTATTAGAATTACTCATTTGTCACTTAATCTTGAAGCATTGGAGCAGCTACAAATTTAGACTTTGCATTAAGCAATATATTTGAATAGGATTTTTGTTATAATCATTCAGTTTTTATACGATATCGCATCCTGTTACGAAATTTAAAGCTTCATTTTTGAGGAGTACTATACTTGAACAGAGCCCTCCTCAAATTTATGCATTTAGCGTAGTATCTGCGATCGTGGAAGCAACTGTTAAGGTTTATTTTCGAGATGACTAATATTCCTGAATAAGATCTTTAGTGGAAAGATTCATTTGCCGCGTGACTTTGGTTCATGCTGTGAGCTATAAAAGTTTGGTTCGAGGCGATCAACTTAGTTGAACATAACTGTAGTTAGAGTTATTTACTTGTCATATCAGCTTTGGTTATGTTACCAACTGCAAAGATTTGCTTAAGAGCGAGCAATGTGCTAGAACAGTACCGTGGTCGAGAACGTTATATGACGATGTTTCCCCTTGTTCGTTTTTTTTTCTCTCTCTCATATGTATCATTCCCTCTTTCCTCTGCATATTCTTCGTTCGTTCTTCATATATATGTGTGTTGGTATATGCTCTATTTTATTACTTATCTTTCATGCACGTGTTCATTCCATTCATTATTTAATAAAATAAAAAGTGATGCTTCACACAAAAGATTTTTCATAGATGGCGATTACATCTATCGACGTCTTGCTAATTTTCTCATTTTATTATCTACAGGGTGTTGCAAAACCTTTGTGCCCCCCTGGTTCGACCTTAATGTCAAATGATTTCACTAAGTATTTTATACCAAATTAAAGCCCATAAAAAAAGGCATCGATGAGTCCAATTAGACTGGATATTGCCTATTACATTATTAAAAGATCTTACACTATAAATCAAAATGTCATAAATCCTATAATGTCGAATATATGAAATAATTATTATGTCGCTCACAGACTTAAATTGTAGCTTATAGAGTTGCCAATTTATTGAAGATATAAATTACTTAAAAGTAAGTTTTATGACAAAATTTTAGAACCTGGTATGACCTCCCCTGGCAGCTTCGAGAGCATCAAATCTTTTCCTCATGGAACACAGCAAATCAATAAAAGGATCTGTGTCATCTTCAAGATCCTTGAGTGTATTCTCGAGATTAGTCTTGAGAACATCATAATTGTATCTATCTTGACGATCTTCGCTTGTCATTAGTTCTTCAACTCTATATTTGATAATTGCACCAATGTTTTCTGCAGGATTCATGTCAGGACTGTTGCCGGGCCAAATCGAATTGCCCCAGAAATTCAAGCCCTCATCTTCCAGAAGATGCTGTGTTGCATTAGCTTTCATACAGGGTGCCTTATCGTGAAGAAATATGACTTCGTTTGTGTCAAGAACATTGATTGGGTTGCGAAGAAATGGAATCACATGTTTCTGAAGAATAATCTCACGAAAATAGGCGCCATCCCAAGATTGTCCATGTTCCTTCAGGACCCAGAGAAGTTTCTTTGCAGTGAACATGACAAAAATTCCGATGCATCTTGCATTCTGAACCATTTCACGGTACCTTTCATCATCGCTGATGTCTTCGATACTTTTTGCCCAAATTCTGTCATTTTGGTGGTTTGATTTTCTTATCACATAAATATAAAATTCATTCGAGGGCGCGATATGTAGAAAATCCTCCTCAGTCCAATCAGCGACAAAATTTGCGAGCCATTTCCGATCTTCAATATGTGTATTTGTCTTCAATGGTTTTAATCCTTGTCGATGGCGTTCACGATGAACGGTCGAATAATGCACCTGCTGTCTTGTTTTCTCCAAAATTTCTCTTGCAACTTTTCGAGAACTGTTGCTCCTGATTCCACTCGCAGAAGCGATAATATTTCTGCTCTCCTGAGAGAGTACCTGAGGCCGACCACCTCCAAATTCTGTATAGCATTCATCGACCGTTTTATTCCAAATTCGTCGTACTCAATTTTCGCTACGATGAAGCTTTTCGGAAATCCATTGGCGACTGATAAATGAGTCTCCTGTTCTTGCAATCATTTCATCGCGTATCTCACGGTATGTGATACAACGAATTCTGTCCACAAATCGTTGTTCTTCGGTGTCATGAAGAACAGTAGCCATTTTGATCCGTTAAATTCCGATATCACAGGCTTGCCGTAATTTAATTAATATTTAATTCAATTTCTAACGTAATGAAAAAGTTATCTTCACGAACAACAGACGCTTAGAAAAGGAAAGAAATGAAAAAAACTTGAAACAGTGCCGCTGGTTATTCATTCTCTTTTTTCTCCATTCTTCTCTTATCTGTACGTGCACATATGCATGCATCGTCTCCTTCTCTTCCTTTTCTCTGTTTCTTCCCTTCATTGTTAATCATGAGTAGTGAATTTTTTTCAATTAAGAATAAACACATTATCCACTTCGTCTACGTGTTTTGTAAGAGTCGAACAGAACGAGAACTACTTATTAGATAATACTCTACTCTAAAAGGATACACATTAAAAACACTTCAAAGCGGTATAAGCTACAATGCATCAAGAAGTAAGGTATATGTGGAGAAATGGGTATGATCGTTTTTTCATATATTCGACATTATAGGATTTATGACATTTTGATTTATAGTGTAAGATCTTTTAATAATGTAATAGGCAATATTCAGTCTAATTGGACTCATCGATGCAGTTTTTTATGGGCTTCAATTTGGTATAAAATACTTAGTGAAATCATTTGACCTTAAGGTCGAACCAGGGGGGCACAAAGGTTTTGCAACACCCTGTATATATAAATGCACTAATGTACTTGTGCCGTATGTATATGTTTATTGTACCAATTCACACTCACACTGCACACAAGCGAAGCGTATATATATGTGAACCACTCATAATGATACGAACGAGAGCTATCACAGAGAACGTAGAAGGACGTGGAATAGCGAAGGAGGAGAGAAGAACAATGTTGAAGAAGGCGTGAAAGAGGAGAGTATGTTGGAATCTTATGTTTACATGTCATATAAAGAATGTAGGAGGAGAACGAAATAGTGTTGAAGAAGGCGTGAAATGGATGGAGATGTGTAATCACATGTCATCCTACGATTCCGCTACATAACACACCTCCACAGCAATATGATGAAGCGTCCCGCTCATCATATTATCCAATAAGTACTTAATCGGGTGTAAGGTTGATCAGGTCTTACATCAAATTAGGTAAAATGGAATGTGACAGGGGAAAAGAAGATAAGAGATGAGGGAATGAACAATCATAGAGCATAAGCCAACGAGAAAAGGAGCAGAACAACATGAATAGGGCGACAATACATACAACAAAGAACAATAGAAAACCGATCGCACCTACAGTACGCCACGGTGAATAGAACACAAAAGAAGATAGAAGCTAGAGGAAAAACAAAGGTACTACTACTGTTCGAAAAACTGATGATGGGGAGGAAAGTAGGCGAGCATACTTTTCACCTTTATATTGTCAACAGACGGGAGACGTGCACGATGTCTTGATGACCAGTTGTAGGATTTTGAATTGTATAATTGAGACGACTATGCTGACGAGTAACAATGAAGGGACCTTGATATTTTGGTGAGAATTTGCGCCAATTCTGAGACATCCTTTGTTTGAGTGACACCGGTTGACGAATTCTGAGTTGTTGATCTTGGCGGCCAGTATTATATCGCCGTTTATAGCGATCTTGATGACGTTGTATATGAAATAAAACGGTAGATTCAGCTTCGCGAAGATATCGAATCAGTTGTGTGTAGTAATCGTGGGGTGAGGACAAAGTAATTGTTGATTTCGGCACATCAAATGGTAGAATGGCTTGGCGGCCGAATACGAGAGTGAAAGGAGGCATATTAGTTGAGGCGTGTTTTGCTGTATTATATGCGAATGTGTAAAATGGTAAATAGAAATTCCAATCAGATTGCTGTTGATTCACGTAGGTAGCGATGGAGTTGGCTAAGGTAGCGTTGAAACGTTCGATCTGTCCGTTGATCTGGGCATGATAGGCGGAGGATTTGATATGAGTCACACCACAGCGGGTAGCAATTGCTTCAAAAAATTGTGCAGTGAAATGAGTACCGCGGTCAGTAATGAAGACACGAGGAGTGCCGTATTGCAAAATAACTTTTTCGACGAAGAATTTTGCAGCAGTTGATGCAGTGCAATCTGGAGTAGCATGAGTAATAGTCCACTTGGTAAGATAATCAGTACAAACAACAATGTATTTATTACTACTAGAAGATGTGGGGACAGGACCAATGAAATCAAGACCAACAAGTTCAAAAGCACCAGATGGAGGTTCGATGGGTTCTAACAGACCGGCTGGTTTGCGACGAGAGATTTTGTGTTGTTGAAACTTGAAGCAATTAGCAACATATGCTTTGATGTCATGAAACATTTTACGCCAATAAATCGTTCACGAATTTTATTCCAAGTTTTGTGAATACCTAAGTGACCACTGATAAGGTTGTCGTGATATGCTTGTAGAAGAGATGGAACGATAGATCGGGGTACGAGTGGTAAAGTGAGAGAATGTGATCCAGGTTGAGTGATAAATTTATGGATAACATTGTTGGTGAGACAGAAGGACGGATTGGGCATACCATTAGTTAAGTCGGCGTGTAAATTTTTAAGGCGAGAATCTAGTAATTGGGCAGATTCGATCATACTTGAGTCAAAAACAGGTGGTTGGAGAGCTAAAACGACGTTATCGGGAACGTGCATAGCTTCTGCGCGTCGATCGGTGACTGTATCGGGTGGATTAAGAGGAAAACGGGAGAGACAATCGGGAACGCAGTTGTGAGTACCGGATCGATGTTTAATTTTAAAACGATATTCTTGCAATTGGAGCAGCCATCTATCGAGGCGTCGATTTTTAGATGGTTGACGGTTGAGCCAGCATAAAGGATGATGATCGCTAACGACAATGAATTCGCGACCAGATAAGTACAGACGAAGTTGTTCAATGCACCATACGATTGCAAGGCACTCTTTTTCGATCATTGAGTACTTTTGCTCTGTGGCAGAAAGCGTGCGAGAAAAAAAAGTAACTGGTCGTTCGCTATGTTCAGTGACGACATGTAGTGCACCACCGATATCAACATTTGAGGCATCAGCAGAGACTGACAACCGAAGTGCAGCAATCTCATTAGGGAAAGCGAGCAGGGGGTATCGGGAGAGACAAGTTTTGATTCTGTGAAAGGCGAGAGCGCAGTCGTTGGCCCAGAGAAAAGGAATATTACGTTTTCTGAAATTCAGCAGTGGAGCGGCAATCGATGAGAAGTTAGGAATGGAACGACGGTAGAATTGAGCCATTTGAACGAAGGAATATGCTTGAGCGGCGGATGTTGGTGTAGGAAAGTCAATCGCTTTCTTGACATTTGCAGTTAATGGTTTGATTCCATTTTGAGTAATCCTGAAACCTAAATAGTCGATTTAATGTCGAGCTACAGTACATTTGTCCTGATTTAATTTAGTATTGGATTTATCGAGTGCTTCAAGAACATGAGCTACATGGTGAGGATGTGAATGAAAAGAGGGTCAATAGACGAGAGCTATGTTCCAACGAAGACCAGCGAGTACAGAGTTAATGAGCCTTTGAAAAGTAGCACCAGCATTAGAAAGACCAAATGGCATCACGTTGAATTGAAAGAGTCCGTCCATGGTGACGAATGCTGTCTTTTTTTTGTCTGATTCGACAATGGGAACTTGCCGATAACCTTGTTTGCAATCAAATACTGAGTAAAATAGGGAGCCAGCGAGACGATCGATAATATCATCGATGCATGGAAGGGAATACACATCGCGTTCAGTAACGGCATTCAGATGGCGATAATCTACGCAAAAGCGAGGTGTTCCGTCTTTCTTTTGCACAAGAACGACAGGAGATGACCAGGGGCTAGTAGATGGACGAATAATATGTTTACTAAGCATATTTACAACTTGATCGTTGATGATTTCACGCTCTTTAGGTGCTTTACGATAAGGATAGGAGTGGATTGAAGGTTGATGATGACTCACAGGAATATGATGATGAACGCCAACGTTGATAGTGCTAGAAGAGGATGTATCGAATACATGCTGGTATTTGTCGAGTATGGCTTTCATTGAAAGTTGATAAGGGCGAGGCAAATGCTTGACAAGGTGCCAAAGAGAATCTGATTCAAGATGTGAAGAATCGTTTCCAGATTGTGTTGTAACAGCACAACAGTGTGCGCGATAGTGAGTACGATGTTGAAAGGGAGTACCGACGGATGTTTGGGAAGCAAAGTTACGAGAATGAGGTGTGATAGTGGCATTTATATAGCAACATTGAGAAGTGGGGGATAAAGGTTCGATATGACCTAAGATGGTTCCACGTGCGACAATGCAAGGCGCTTGAGTAGGATTGAGTAATGATAAAACGGAGGTATTGTTCGAGCTGTGAGAAGTGCATGAGACGCAAGGAGTGAATATTTCGTAGCAAAACGTTCAGAAGGAGTGAATAGTGCAGTTGTGGTGGCTATCGTATCGGTGAAAACAGGAATGACAACCGAGGTGTTCGCCGTTATGACCAGATGACGAGTAGTTCGAATATGGAATGAGCGATTATCTTGAATCTGAGGGTTGAGAAAGCCGGTATGTGTCAGGCGACCACTGCTATCAGAGAGTGAGAGTATGTCAGAGCTATAGTTGATGGCTACTTGATAAGTATAACTCCAATCGTTTCCCAGCAATAAATCAGTACACAGATTATCAACGACGAGTGCATGAACGGTGGTGTGAAGGTTGTTCATACGTACGCGGAGTGATAGACGG
Organism: Macrotrachela quadricornifera; assembly: GCA_022393335.1. NCBI lineage: Eukaryota > Metazoa > Rotifera > Eurotatoria > Philodinida > Philodinidae > Macrotrachela > Macrotrachela quadricornifera. The sequence continues at coordinate 38,370 of JAJEKB010019853.1, forward strand.
CCATGAATACGCAGCTGACTGTTATTAGTAGTAGAACAAGTAGATAAGTTTGGCTGGACAGGTTCATGAGGGATACGAGAAAGAAAAGCAGGAGACACGACATAGATAGTGGAGCCAGTATCGATTAAAGCACGAGTAGGGACATTATTAACAGAAACGGAGATAAAGAGAAGAGAAGAGGATGGACTTTGATGATGTAGGGTGGCAGTGCCATCGGAAGCCACCTTCAGGAGTTTAAAGGGCAATTACGTGACCAATGGTCGAGTTGACCACAGGTAAAACATCCATGGAGTGAATTGCCGGGACGAGCGAAAAATGAACGCGTACCAAGGCGTGGATTACCACGAGAACCAGCTTGAGACGAGTTCACTGGTTGCTGGGGGTATGATACAGTTGGAGTGGCGAAAGAAGAGCGCGGAACTGTGATTTGACCAGCAGAAGGGCGAGCATAATTTTGTCGACGACTGAAGAAACGAGTATTGGGGTAAGTACGTGTAGATGGATCGCGATAGGGAGAGTGTGTAATAGGATAACGAGTGGAAGTGGGACGTGTGTTGTATGTTGGGTGATGCTTGGGTGGAGGTGGTTGGTTACATTGATTGGTATGGGGACGATGATGCTGAACAGCGGCGGTAGTCTCGGAGGTTTCCATCAATGAAGGGGGAGTGGGAGTATCTTGGACATCGGGTGAAAAGGCAGTTTCACCTGCTTTTGCTTTATGAAGAAATTCCTGACGAGAGTCGGGTTCAACCATAGCGACTGCTGTTTTAAGTGATGGGCGACCTTATCTTGATCAGACATAAAAGGATTGTATTGACGACACAATGCGATGATATCAAAAAAATATCATTGAACGGTTTCTGTCGGACCTTGGTGTCGGTTGAGTAACTGCGCCAAGCGCTTCATTTTATGCTCGGGTGGCTTAAAAGCTGCTATGAGTGCGTCGCGAAATTCGGGCCATTTCAGTTCTGCAAGATTAGCACGTTCAGCTTGATACCATTTTTTGGCATCACCGCTTAAATATTGTGTGATCAGTGTGCGGGCGTCTTCACTGGATAAGCGTGCTGCATTGAAATGATCATGTAGATCAGCTACCCATTCAATAACATTTTGATCGGCAGCGCCGGAAAAATTTTCGATACCTTTAAGAATAAGTGTGTTCACGGCGGTAGTAAAAGATTCTGTAGATGACGTATGAGTATTAGATGAAGAAGTCATGGTTTGTCGAGCGAGTTCCTTTTGATGTTTTCGTTTAGCTATCTCGGCAAGAATTATTGTGTTATCAAGTGTACGTTGTTCAGCACTACGATTACGCAAATTCATATAACATAATAATTACTCACCAAAGTGTAAAGGGAGAGGTGCGAAGAGATCGATGTTCGTGCTGCGTGAAGATTTGAACGAGCACGTCAACTTCTCCACCAATGTTATGTTATATATATATATATATATATATATATATAAATGCACTGATGTACTTGTGCTGTATGTATATGTTTATTGTACCAATTCATACTCACACTGCATACAAGCGAAGCGTATATATATGTGAACCACTCATAATGATAAGAACGAGAGCTATGACAGAGAGAACGTAGAAGGAGGTGGAATAGCGAAGGAGGAGCGAAGAACAATGTTGAAGAAGGCGTGAAAGAGGAGAGCATGTTGGAATCTTATGTTTACATGTCATAGAAAGAATATAGGAGGAGAACGAAATAGTGTTGAAGAAGGCGTGAAATGGAGGGAGATGTGTAATCACATGTCATCCTACGATTCCGCTACATAACAACATGTATACGGTGATAAATGACTCATATGATTTTAAAGAGAAGTCTCCCTCACCACACAGGACCGGTTGATTTGAGTTCGTACATTAGATTCAACATGAAATTGTGATATAGAAACACCTGCACGTAGGTCCCGAAACTATTTTTTCTTAAGAAGAAAACTTTAATTCATATGTTATATATGCGAATATATAAGGTCATAAATGACCCCAAAAATTTGAGAAAAATTCTCCTCCATCACTCCGGTTCCGTTAATTTGAGTTGGTGCATTAAATTAAACATGAAATCCTCTGAGCGAAGCATCTATCCCGAGGTTCGAAAAATATTTTTTTCCCTTCTAAAAAAACTAAAACAATATATAACATATACATATGAACATATATGGTCAAAAATGACACGTAACTTTAGAGAACATTCTCGTTTAGGACACATGTCCGGGAAAATTAACTAGCTGCATGAGATTCACCATGAAATCCTGATATAGACACACCTACACCTAGGTTCCCGAAAAAAATTTTTCTCTGAACCAAAATTTTATTTAATATACAAATGTGACTCTATATGGTCAAAATGACTTTCAGGACCTTCGAAAAATTTTTTCCTACAATACAACTCCGCTAAATTAGAGTGGTACATTTGATTCAGCGTAAAACGATGATATGGAAACACATGTCACTAGGTGCCCCCAAAATTTTCTTTTATCCACTAAAAAAAATATCATGGAATTGATATATCTGCTTATGCAAACGGTCATTAATTACCCATAAGATTTTCCACAAACTTTGTTTTGAGCTTAAAAGCCAGGTAAATTAAAGTTGGTGCTTTTGATTCAGCATAACATTCTGATACAAAAACACCTATCTTAAGTTTCAGGGAAAATTTTTTTCCTTTTAAAAAAAATCATATAATATATATATGTGCATATATATGATGATGAAGTTCGATATGATTTTAGACAGTTCTCTCTTAGGGTATGTGGCCGCTAAATTTAAGTTGCTGTATTTGATTAAGTAGAAAATTCTGATACAGAAACACCTGCACCAAGGTCTCGGAATAATTTTTTACTGTTGCGAAAAAATTCATTTTCAATATATATGTTCATATATACGGGAATAAATGATTTTTCCGACCTTCGAAAAAATTTTGTTTGCGATAGAAAACTCGTAAATTCAAGGTGGTGCATTCGATTCAGCATAAAATTTCGATATAGAAACACCTGCACCGAGGCCCCCGAAAAATTTTTTTCCTCAGAAAAAAATGATTGTTAATATATATATGTCCATGTATATGCTAATAAATGATTTTTAGGATTTTCGACAAAATCTGGATTAGGACACAAGCCCACTAAATTAAAGTTGGTGCATCTGATTCAGAATAAAGTTCTGACATAGAAACACCTGCACCGAGGTCCCGGAAAAATGTTTTTCGTTTGAAAAAAATTCATTTTCAATATATATATGTTCATATATACGGGAATAAAGGTTTTTTTCGATTTTCAAAAAAATTTTCTTTACGATACAAGCCGCGTAAATTTAAGGTGGTGGATTTAACTCAGCATAATATTCTGATACCGATGCAGGTGTCCCAAGGATGGGAAAAAAAATTTCCTTTTAAAAAAAGCACATATAGTGTGCATTTGTACATATATGACGTGAATAATCTCCATATGATTTTACAGAAAGTGCTGTCTTAGGGAAACTGGCTTGCAAGTTTAAGTTGATGCGTTTTGGTCAGGAAAAAATTCTGATATAGGAACACCTGTCCCAAGGTTGTCGAAAAAACTTTTTCCTCTCAAGAAAAATTCAAAATCATAAAGAATGTATATTTGTTTATATACAGATGGTGAAAAATGAGTTTTAAAATTTTCGAGTAATATTCTCTTAGCATAGAAGTCCGGTAAATTTTACTTGTGGGGTTAGAATTAGGATAAAATTCTGATATATAAGGCGCCTGTTCCAAGATTCCAGAAAAAAAATTTTTTTCTCTCAATAAAAAAGAATAAAATCATATGGAACATACGCATTCTTATACATACGGGCATTTATCCCCATATGATTTTTGAGAAAATTCTGACTTAGGCTACACGGCCGCTAAAATTTAGTTGATGGATTTGATTCAATATGAAATTCTAATGTATAAAACACCTGTCCCAAAGTTCCAGAAAGATATTTTTCCTTCCCAAAAAAAAAATATATAGTATACCTATCTATCTATATGGTCATTAATCCACATATGATTTTCGAGAAAACTCCGACTTAGGATACACGACCAGTAGAATTTAGTTGTTGCATTAGGATCAGCAGACAATACTGATATAGAAACAGCTCTCCCCAGGTTCTCGAAGAATATTTTCCTCTCAAAAAAACTAAAATCATGTGCAACGTATATATGTGCAAATACATACGGTCATTAATCTCCATATAATTTTTAAGAAAATTCTGTTTTAGGGTACACGGTCGCTGTATTTCAGTTGATGTATTAGAATCAGCATAAAATTCTGATATACAGACATCTATCCGAAGGTTCCCGAAATATTTTTTTGCCCTGAAAAAAATCGTATTTAATATATATGTGAATATATGATGATATATGACTTTTACGATTTTTGGAAAAAAATTATTTTAGAATAGAAGCCGGGTGAATTTGAAGTGGTGTATTTGATTCAGCATAACATTCTGATATAGAAACACCTATTCCAAGGTTCCCGAAATGATTTGTTCCTCTCAAAACCAAAATTTTTACTGTATATCTGGATATATATGATGATATATGACTTTTCGGATTTTCAAAAAAAATTTATCTTTGGGTAGAAGCCCAGTAAATTTAAAGCTTTGCGTTTGATTCACCATACAATTCTGATATAGAAATACATGTCCCTTGGTTCCCGACAAATTTTTTTCCTCTGAAAAGAAATTATTTTTAATAAATATATGAATATGTATATAGATATATATCACTTTTAGGATTTTCCTGACAATTTTTTTGGTGGGATAAAAGCCCGCTGAATTTAAAGTTTTGCATTTGATTAAATATAAAATTGTGATATAAGAACACCTGTGCCGAGCATCCTGAAAAATTTTTTTTCCTCTCAAAAAAAATACATATTCAATATATATGTGTATGAATATAGTAGTATGTGATTTTTACGATTTTCAAAGAAGTTTTATATTAGGTTAGAGAGTCGGTGGATTTAAAGTGTTCCATTTTATTCAGCATTAAATTCTTATCTAGAAACACCTGTGCCAAGATTCCCGATACATTTTTTTCTCTCAAAAAATATCAGTTTTAATATGTATGTGGATATATCTGGTAATAAATGACTTTTAGGATTTTGGAAAAATTTAGTCTTAGAAAAGAACCCGGGCGAATTTAAAGTGTTGCATTAGAGGCAGCTTACAATTCTGATATAGAAACATCTGTCCCAGTGTTCCCGAAAATATTTTTCCTTTTAAAAAAAATAAAAAAATACTATACATGTGTATATATATTGTCATTCATCACCATATGATTTTTGAGAAAATTCTGTGTTAGAGAACAAGACCGATTAATTTTAGCTGATGCATTAGAATCAGCACAAAATTCTGATATAGAAACACCTGTCGCCAGGTTCTGGGAAAATATTTTTTCTTTCAAAAAGAAAATAAAATTATATCGAACATGTATATGTGCATATACATGTGGTCATTAATCGTCACATAATTTTTGAGAAAATTCCGTCTTAGGGTAAACAGCCGGTAAATTTTAGTTGATGCATTAGAATCAGCATAAAATTCTGATACAGAGACATCTGTCCCAAGGTTCCGGAAAAATATTTTTTCTCTCCAAAAAAAAATAAAATCGTATGGAAGATATAAATAAGCATATACATATGGTCTAAAATTACTTTTAGGACTCTCGAGAAAATTGTCTGTCAAGATAGAAGCCCGGTAAATTTTACTAGATGTATTAGAATAAGCGTGTAATTCTGATACAGAAGAATGTTTTCCAATGTCACCGAAAAACTTTTTTCATCTCGAAAAAATTAGAAACATATATGATATATATGTGCATATCTGCTGGTGAACGACTTTTAGGATTTTCGGAAAAATTTTATCCAAGGATAGCAATCCGCTGAATTTCAAATGATGCATTTGATTCAGCATAAAATTCTCATATAGAAACACCTGTGCCCAGGTTCCCGAAAAATATTTTTTCTCCGAAAAAAAAATCATATCGAACACATATATGTGGATATACCGATAGTCAAAAATGAGTTCCAGAATTTTTGAGAAATTTTCTCTTAGGATAGAAGCCCCGTACATTTTTGTTGTGGCATTAGAATCAGAATAAAATTCTGATATATAAAACACCTGTTCCAAGGTTCCGAAAACTATTTTTTCTCTCACAAAAACAAAAAAATAAAATCATGTCGAACATACATATGTGCTTATGAGTCACTGCACGAGAGCCACGCCGGAGGCTGCTCAATCAAGTTTTT
>JAJEKB010019853.1:59633-80305 GCA_022393335.1 Macrotrachela quadricornifera
GAAACGCGTTTCAGACGCGTTTTGAGGCAAGAAATATTTACATGGGAAGTGTATTTGACATTTATTATATAAAGAATCAAGTTATAAATTTTCCGTAGACTGAAAGGATAGGGTCTAGAAAACGAAATTCATCTGTGTCTGTCTGTCCGTCTGTCGGTACCGCGGTAAAAATGACCATGGTAACTATGTTACAAATGACTATTTAATAACTATGGTTATAATGACCACAATAACTATGATTAAAATGACTATGGTTAAAATGGACATTTAACAACTACGGTACAAATGACCACTTAATAAGTATGGTATAAATGACCATTTAATACCTATGGTTAAAATGGGCACAATAAGTATGGTTATAATGATCATAATAACTATGATTATAATGACTGCAGTAACTATGATTAAAATGACCATGATAACTGTGGTACAAATGATCATTTAACAACTATGCTGCAAATGATCAATTAATAACTATGGCACAAATGACCATTGGAAACTATGGTTCGAATATAGTTCAGATAAATATGGAGAAGACTATTACAATCATCTAATTACTATGATTTAAATTAATCTACCAGTATTGATTAAAAATGACGATCATTGTTTAATTATCTATTTTCATTGGATTGTTGTTCAATGCTGCATCAATAACTAGGTGCTTTATCAATAAATTAGAATTTTATAAGTGAGTGTGAACATAAAATTATAATAAATAAAAATGATATTCTTTGAATAATGTGACCAGGTTTTCTCGAATAGAAATAGTACTTAAATAATATAACTATCAAAATTCGCATTGTTGTTTACAATGTTTTTGTAGTTCACGATAAAATATGAAAACGTTTTATGTAAAAGAATAGCAGCCAAACGGTTATTTACATAACAATTAATAAAATCGGATGCAAAGGGTTTTCATATTTGAGTAGTATTTTTCTCACGATTGGGCATCGATATCGATATCCATACAAAAAATGCTTTTAGAAAGGCAGTTTAAACTCAAACAAAGAATCATATCAAATTATTTAAAGAAGGCTTCTATTTAAATGATCAATATTATATAGTGAATGATCAGTATTTTTTGTGAATGGTTCGTTTGATTTATTGATCAGTAGAAAGTTTACTTTTGATCAGCAGAAAGTTCATTTTTGATCAGTATAAATTGATTTCTGATCAATATTATATTTAGTGCTGAACAATTATTATATCTGCTTGTTAAATTAATAATTTCAATGTGTATCTGTCTAGGTACCACTGCAAAGAAGGTTAAGTTCGGTGTCCCTGAACATTCTAATCTCCGAATCGAATTTATGAAGTCTTTTGCAACTTTCAGAAGCAGCAGAATTGTTAAATCAGCAGATAGACACGAAAAGTTTTAGATCTATGTAGAGCAATCGCGATTTTTTTTGTAATGTAGATCAAAGATATTCGAATAGGTGTGTAAACTGGCTATGTCGTTGGCAAAATGTATGACGTTTTTAACGTTAACAACTCAATAGTGAAAAGTATCTCCAAATTTACTTAAAAATCTCGAATTTATCTAAGAATTTAGTGGTTCAGTCATTACAGATACAAAAGACTTCACAAATTCGATTCGGAGATTGAGATTTTCAGGGGCACCGAACTTAACCTTCTTTGCAGTGGTACCTAGACAGATACACATTGAAATTACTAATTTAACAAGCAGATATAATAATTGTTCAGCACTAAATATAATATTGATCAGAAATCAATTTATACTGATCAAAAGTGAACTTTCTGCTGATCAAAAGTAAACTTTCTACTGATCAATAAATCAAACTGACCGTTCACAAAAAATATTTATCATTTAATTTGTTACCTTTAAAGAATACGATTTCTGCTTTTCATAATTTTATATCCAAACTCACTTGTAAAATTCTAAATTATTGGCAAAGCACCTAGTTATTGATATAACATTGAATAACATTCCAATCAAAACAAATAATAAAACAATGATCGTCATTTCTAACCAGTACTGATGGATTAACACATTCACGGCGATTCGATTTTCATAGAAAGTAACATCTCTAAATACAGTTTATCAAAAAACAAAATATACTAGAAGATGCAGCGTGAAAAGCTCTACAATCTACATCATAAAACTTATTTCAATTGTATACTTTTTATTTTCAAAGAAGCAAAACTGTTTGCGACCCATCTTTGAAGTTGCGAAAATTGATTGTACAGAATTTTTTCTTTTTTCGAAAACAAAATGTACACAATTAAAATAAATTTTACAATGTAAATTGTAGAGCGTTTCACGCTGCACTTTATGGTATAATTTATTTTTTCTTAGGAAATCATATTATGTGAGAAAAAGGCGAAAAAAGAAAAATGAAAGTTTACATTCGTGTAGAAAAAAATGATCATTCCGCAACCTTGAAAACTAGTCGCACAGAGTTTTACTTTGTTTGAAAACAAAAACTACACAATTAAAATAAGCTTTATTATGGGAATTGTAGAACTTTTCACACTGAATCTTATAGTCTGCGCTGATTTTTTAGTAAGACGTATTTAGAGGTTAAAATATGAAATGCAAAGTGGGGCCCACCGGTGGGCCCCATCGCGTCGAATGTGTTAATTTAAATCATAATGACGCAGTGATCTTTATGATCTTCTCCACAATTGTTGCAACTATAGTTACCACATGAGCACTATAATCACGTTATTCTGTTACACGCAACCAAACATATTGAATCCCTGTTCACATCTATGAGGAATTATATCAATATCCCTATTGTGTCAGTCTAGGGCCAAGTGAATCGACAGTCGATGAACGTTACTTGTTATTAACTGACCAAAGTAAGTAGTTTGCTGATAGTCCTAAGACACGACATCTACGAGATACAGCTGAGCGAGTCCTCTGACAAGCGTTACTTGCCCGTGTGTTCCATTTGAGTTTCCGAGAGTTACCTGAATATTGTGTCTAATATTTTGTTTATTATTCGAGCATTATTTCTGTAATATTTCCAAGAGTTATTTTAATGATATATATGTGGCTTTCCTCTAGCTATCTGAACACCATGAGTATAACTTTCTGAGGACGATTCGAACACGATAACTAGTTTTTTTTAGCTGTTCGCACATTATATCTGTGTTTTGATGGATATGATATAGACATTATAGTTAAGATAATTTTGGATTTATATAAACAACACATCGATATGTTCCAAATTACTAAACATCGTTGTGCAAAACTTTCACAGTCTGTTTAGGCTTCAGGTTGAGAAACGCTACTTTTATGCAATACTAGCAGCGATACCCGATGAAAATAGAATATGATTAGAGTTTTGCATCTTCCATCCGAGTTTTTCTGCTGTGCATAACACGTCTTCTACAGGACTGTTCCCCGCTGTGACGAAGCCATCTGCAACAAAAATTTTCCCGTCATCCCTGAAACCTCTATGGTAGGACTTTTACTGGTATGCGTCATGGATCTTTAATAGGATTCTTCCTGCTCTGCGTTAGTTATTCGCCATAGAACTCTTCTCGCCGTACGTGATACCTCTTTCATATAGGGTCCAACGGGATCGGATTTTTTTGTCCCGATCTCGGTTCCTGCAAAATTTTTTTTCAGGATTTTCAATGCCGTCAGCATTTTCTGTGAATACGACTCACCCAGACTTTTAACCCATTAAAGTATTTCCTCGGGATTCTTAGTCCCGATCCCGTTCCGTCGGGACAAAAGTCGGGCTTTTCATCCCGGTCCCGACGGGATCGGGGTAACCCCCTCGGACCCTACTTTCATAGGACTTTTTTCATCGCATCTGGAATATCTGCTACAGAGCTTTTCCCACCGTGCGTGAGGTATCTTTCACAGAGCATTTCCCACCGTGCGTGGAGTATCTTTCACAGAAATTTTCCTGCCGTGCTTACGGCAACTTCAGTAGGGCTCTTCTCATCGGGTTCAAGCTAACACCCTCACTCACATCCACTTTGGACATGATCATTCTCAAAATTCCATGAACTGCGTCCTTTGATTAGAAAGTGAATAAAATCAGTCTCTTACGACTTGGATGAAGTTTCACGCACGTCTTCCTTTCTCACTCCCAATCACTCCGCCGCTTTTCATTAGCACACTCAAGAAACTGATGCGGATAGTTTCGTGACGCTATCTCTCACAATGACTAAATACATAGCGAACAGACTCATCAGAATCTCGGTCTGTATTGATCGCGATGAAATTTCACCCAGCCCCTTCCACACACCCCATTTGGTGGTTTCAACCTCAAGATGACTTTCCTCAGAAGCTAAGGAAATAGTGCGAAAACTTTTATGACGCTACCTATCACACGAACTGACTGCATAGCGAACAGGCAAACGTTCTTCTTTAAATATATAGATACGTAATCGTTGTGAGTCAAAAAAAGCAACGAATACGTTGCTTCTGTGAGTCATAGAAAACTAATGGATACATTATGGTTGTGAATCAAGGAAACACTTGTATACAGTTTTTTCTCTTATAACCTATCAGAAACCTTCGATCTTCACATTTAGACCAAAGAACCATCGACACAAAATGATTAATCCTAGAATCATAACAAACTCGCCAAATTTCTGAAAAATTCACACAAATCTCATTGTCATATCACATGGCTGAAATTTCACACAAACACCCTCATCCTACTCCTATTAATGGTAACAACACTCTATCAACCCTCAGCTAGACTCAGAAAAACATTGCGAAAAGTTTGGCAGCGTTACTTAAGAAAATACTATCTGGATGAGATTCCACCCTCACCCACACACCCCAAACTCACACCCTCGGTGGGTGACCGCGCTAAAACCTTCCTCCGGGCTTGGGGATGCATCATGGAAAGTTTGGTGATCGTCGCTTTTACAGGGGCGGAATGCATAGCGAACAGACAGACAAACATTCTTCTTTATATATATAGATGTACAAGAAATTGTGAAGCTTATGGCAATTATTATATGTCAAACAGAGTGCTTTTGGTATGCTGTCGTTGTTCACTTTGTTATCAGCTACATTCATAACACATTTGTCTTATGTCTGTAAGCAGTTATACTATTGATTAGAACAGCAAATGATACAAGGAATAGTAGCACACACAGTACTTAGAGTTGTTCAATATATATTGATAAAAGTTATGCTTCAGAAAGCGACACACAAGCCTAGTCTTTCAAAAAAAGAAAATGAATTCTACTATTGGTGATACGCGCTTGCGTTCTTTAGACAATGACTACACATCTGACTTCCCATTTTCGAATTTTGTTTTAATAATCTTCTTTCGATTTGTTTCTTAGCTACAAAGATGTTGGTAGGTATTGCATCATCAACGTCACTGTTGCATTAGTCTAACAAAGATCTTGATGAACCAAGCAGATATAACTGTTTTATAGAGTTTTCAATGATGAATTTTTGCTTCACTACACTGTAAAAAATAAGGGTCGAATAATAAACCCTCATTTACGTCTATACACTTTTTCATATACCCTTTTAGAATTTATATACCTGTTACACCCTTCCATATACCTTTTTTTCATAAATCCTAGGAAGAGTATATTATTCGTTGCATTTTCATAAATCCCTTGGGTATATGACTGTTCAAATACCCTTCAAGCGTTTATGGAAATGCAACGAATAATAATACTCTTCCTAGGATTTATGAAAAAAAGATATATGAAAGGGTTTATTAGGTATATAAACCTCAAAAGGGTATGTGAAAAAGTGCATAAACGAAAATGAGGGTTTATGATTCGACCCTTATTTTTTACAGGGTAGTTCTCTTTGCATAGATAATCAAGAGACCAGGTGATAGTTTGACTACGGAAATAAATTGACTAAATACGTTTCCAATGTTACAAGGTATTGTTAACGGTGACGATTCAAAGATAACTCAGCACGCTGCCATTTCCTTCACTTATTATAATCATCGAGCAAAGATATAAAGAACTTTTAACTGCCCAGGAAATACATCATAATAGTTATGTCTGTAAAAATAGATAGCTATAAGCTCACAACAATGCTTTATTTTGCTAAATTTATTTGTAAGGTCTCATTGAGACAACATAAATAAATACAATAGATTGCACGTGCTACTGCTCCTTGGTTTTCTCTCGATCTCTGATTTAACAACGATACCAGCTCAATTATATAATTATATTATTTGTTTCCCCTTCAATACTGGATAAAAGAAAAATAACTAGCAAAGAAAATACAAAAGATTGTCAGATTTTTCTGGAACTAATATTTTCATTTTGCTACTTCTATAACGAAAATAATTTCCTTAATCAAATATTCACAGAAAAAAAAGAGAACGGTTGAAACAGCAACGAATTACGAAAAATATATTGCAGAAATCATAAAATGCAATTACACTGATAGCTGACTGGAACTATGTATGAAATAATAACGTGTGAATCTCCAAAACTTATCCTGATTTATTTATAAGTATGGATAGATAAGTATCGTTTTATTCAACTACGTTCTATAACACAAAGACAATCTCGCTTGGTAACTCTATGCAGTCGTAAACCAAATTCTTTCCAACAAAGTACCACGACGTTCGTGTTGCCATTTTCAATACCAAGCTCCTAGATCAGAACGAAATCCATACTAATCCGAACCTATCTATATATTTTCTTTTAATGTAAACTACTATCACTTCGATTAGAGTCGCTTGGTGATCGTTGACATACGTTGCTGCGGAATTTTCTGACATATTTGCCTATTTCCCATTGATTTGGTAAAAACCTAAGAACAAAATTAACAATAAGTGCTATATTATCATTTAGAAAAATCTGCTCTGCAGGTAGAAATCACACTCATAAATATTTATTTGTACAGTTTGTCTTCACTAGAAAGTTTTAACAACATCACACTGACATTACTTATAGTATTTTAAAAGACTTCAACAAGACTTGTTTCAGTCATTCACTTCATTTATTGTATGTTAGATTTCATTAACCAAATGCTAAAAGATTTCGATAAACAGAGTTTGCTGTAACCATGAGACAGACGTACATGTTCGATTGATCAATCGAAAATGACTGCAATATCTATAAAATCCGCGAAATTAGAGCACTACTCATGAATCACAAATAATAGATCCGAATAAGTCATCGAAAACCACACATGTCATTTCCAGACAGTGCTTCAAAAACTATAACATGTTCGAACAATCCTCCCAAAGATACATGAGATATTCATATAGTTTTTCAAAAGTCATAGATCGAGTATGTATATAGCTTTGGAAAAGGTACACGCTTAACGCACGAATGGCTACTAAATATCTAGATGAATGATGTCGCGATCATTTTCGAAAATCACAAATTTCAATATTTTGAACTGGAACTTTTTCTTCAGGTCCTAGCTCCCAATCGGAGCGGGCATATTTTTTTGAAAAATTCCTAAAGTTAACGCTAGGAGAAGCAAAATACTGAACGTCTCATCATAAGCCTAGTTTTTCAGGATGCTAAAAAATTTGTGAAGCCTGCCAAAATTGATCTATGCAAATGAGAAAGTAATTTCGAAGCATCATACAGCATATTTCGTCCTTGCTACAGTGGTCTTATTTAAAATTAAACTGGTTCATTTGTGTGGCTCTTGAGAAATATGACTGTTGGTGTAGTTGTATTTCGTCAGTTAGTTGTGTGAAATTATAATATGTAGAATGTGTCTGAAGCAAAGCTGTAATGAATATATGAAAAAAAATGAAAAAAGGATGGACCAAGTATAATAGATATATATACTAAAAAAATACAATCAACATTGAAAGAAAGATGAATGTACATAAAAATAGGTTTAGGCGAATAGAAAATTGTATGAAGCATATAGTTTTTACAAGTTAGATGTAGGATGGTTCCTAGTGGCATAACCAGAAAAAAAACTAGAAGGGGAGAAGGATACTGCTCCTTAGAAATATTTTCGTTAACAGATGAAATGTATGACGTGGGATTTTAACACTAGAAATCTAAGTATATTTGTTGTGAAAATAACCCCTGTTGTACCACCAATTCTAAAAGATCTTATTGCATTCTCGTTATGATCAATTGAATGAATCATATAGACTTATAGTTTAAAAATGTTTTTCTATTCATAAAAACAAAAAGGATCTCTCATAGTAATAAAATTCTGCTGTTAACATGTTTCTTTGAAAACTGTTCTACTGTTCAATCAAGATTCGATCATGATTTCTTGCTCAATCGTACGATGACCATATCACTAAGACGACCATCACCCATCTTGTTACAAGCAAATGTCTTGATCAATTTGAGTCGAGAAAAAGTATGCTTACATGTAGTTGAACTGATAAGCATTGCGACTACGATTGTCCCTCGGTTGAACATGTTTGTGAATGTATGCTTGAGTGAACGAATTTGATGAATTAAATCAATAATATCTTCAGGTTTCCTACCGCTGATAAACGTATGTAAAATAATATTGTTCTCGTTCACTGGGCATGTTAAATCAAGAGTGAATTCCACAACGAGACTCTTAATTATATTACCATCCAAGAAATGATTGATTTGAGAATGCAGGACAGACAGATTTCTCAATATAGTATAGGTAACAGGTACAAATCTATCTCGCATTTCAAGTAGAAGAGCATCAATAAGTGGATAATACAAGCTGATTCGATACGATCCTTCGCTTGTGTCATTGTCTCGATTGCGTATAGTCGAGTCAGCGAAGAAGTCACGAAATCGAGAGGGAATCTTTCGAATACATTGAACTTGCGTGTGAACATTGCTCTCTACGGTTATATTGCTTTAACGACATCATGACGCAGAGTCTTCGTAAATCCTTTTAAATTGTTGCTCATCTCGCAACATTATGATATGATCAACAATATCACATAAAAGTGTTTCGGTGCTGCCATAGTCTACAGTGACAACTTCAATAAAAACAGAAAAAGAATTTTCATCATGTGTGAAAATTTTAGGAGAAAAAAAACCAAAGTTAGTTTTCATTCTCACAAGTTTCTAATGTTTACCTTCTAAGTGATTACTGAGAATTTCTACCGGTGCAAGCAGTCTCAAAATTACAAATCCTGTAATAACAAATGTCGAGCTTTTCATTGAAATGAGCAGCCATGTCCATCTATGGCTCGATCACCACTATCTTCCCTAAGATTTTGTCTATGGTTCAAATGTCGATCCTTTCACTCAAGATTACAAGAAAAACAAAATTTCATCAGACCGTACCAGAACATGCAGTCTGAAAATAATACGTGTACAATTTCTCATCATCACGATTCTCTAAAAGTCTAAACTATTTTAGTGGTCGATAAAAAGAACATCTGGAATTACAGTGATTGGCAATTGCATCATTTACTTTTCAACGTGTACGTTGTTTTGGAAAACAGAATTATAGACTAACTCTCCGATACATTTGCGAAAAAGGAATGCTACTAGAGTAAGATAGATGTAGATTTCCCTTTTCTATCTCTGTGATTAGTGCGAAATGAATCAAAATTATGTCCAGCTTACCTACTGCCCATTTCAAAATATAAGGTGGATGGGGTATTTTTTGAATAACTTTTGATGAGGAGAACGTAGAGAGCTGTAGGTTTTACCATCTGAAATAGGCTGTGCCAGCGCGTCAATTCATATAAAACTGTTGAGATTTATTTCTTGAATAACTAGTGATCGATGGTCATCTTGAAAGAACAGGATGTTGTCTTTCGAAGATAGAATAAATTAAAAAAATTGAGAAGTAAACTAGAATCGTCAGATGATGGGGTACAAAATTTGTCATTTTTACCGAGTTAATTAGATAAATGTTGTGTAGAAACTGAAATCGACAAAAAACTCGCGGAAATTGACAGAAAACTTACTAAAAATGACAAAACCATGGTAAAATGCGATCAGTGTTATGTTTATTACTGTTGAACGAATTGAGATAGAAACTTTGGTCTTCGGTAATTTTGTACCTCATCATCTGACGATTCTAGTTTACTTCTCAAATTTTATAATTTATTCTATCTTCGAGAGACAACATCCTGTTCTTTCAAGATGACCATCGATCACTAGTTATTCAAGAAATAAATCTCAACAGTTTTATATGAATTGACACGCTGGTACAGCCTCTTTCAGATGGTAAAACCTACAGCTCTCTACCTTCTTCCTATCAAAAGTTATTCAAAAAATACCCATCCGCCTTATATTTTGCAATGAGCAGTAGATCCAAATTCTCTTTCGCATCGTGAAAGCACTTGTTTGCAACACCAGATTTTGTGAAGTAGGTGTAGAGTTCAGGGACGAATGAGAAGAAACCATCAACAAAGGGTACCACTCTGCACACGTCTACAATCACCAGATGCAACCTGCATGTCCAACAGTAGACATATACTGCTTTCGGCATGTGCATTTATCTCATGATTGTCTGAACACCAGCAATATGTCCACGCACTACATTCGCACTATAGAATATAGAAAAATATCATTTCATATAGGTATGTAAGAATACTTTAACTAACCCATCAAAAAATTGGCAATTTTTCTGTTAGTGATTTCGCATCAAATTCTTCGAGTCGAATAAAACCCAAAAATCTCTCGTACACCACCATGCCAACTATGTCGCCCATAAAGTAACGAATAGTAACTGAAATTTGTTCCGAACTACTTACATCTCTAGTTTCATCCGCTATTAATGTAAAGGGACAGTCAGAAAACTAAAACAAAAAGCTATAATTGTACCTTTGTTAAAATCGTCTCGCGTACTTGCTGAGCCATCAAACATAATACTTAGGGCAATTCAAAAGTAGTGAGCCTTATATCTTATTATCGTATAAAATGCTTTTAAAAAGTTTTCTGTTGAAAACCAGCTGGTAGCATTTAGATCATGATGGATATGGCATTTTTGCATTCCACTTTGTTATCATGTAATATATTGTATTGAAAAACAAAATATATTAGACGATGCAGCATCTAAAGCTCTACAGTTTATATAATATCCCTTATTTTCTAGTTACACTTTTGTTTTCAGAATCAACGAAACTTTGAACTGCGATATTTCTACTTTGCAAAATCAAGAATTTGTTCTAGTAAAAGGCGTGTTCCGTTTTTCTCATATCATATTTTTTGTTACTTAATGTGTTTGTTTTATTTTTATAAAAACAAAATACACTCAAGATGTAGTGTGAAAAGAGAATACAATCTATACAGAACAATCATGAAAGGATGAGATAGAAAGAACCGAAGTCGTGTTTTACTAAGGGCATACCAAAAGTAGTGGCTCATGTGCCTTATTTTCTTATAATAGGCTTATTGAAATTTTCTTTCTACATAAGAAGATGGAGAAAGTGAAGCTCTATTTTTCTATGCTATTTGATCACTTTTAACTACTAACATAATAATAAAATTTCAGTAAGAACTGTTTTTTTATGAAACATAACTATTAAATTTTATCATATTTTCATCTATGTGTAGTTTTTTTGGTTTTTCCTATTCGCTTTATCTTCTTCTTTTTTCTTGTCGTACTTTCTAATACCTAGCCTTCTATATATACTGCACAAGTAGTTTATAGTAGTCAATAGCAGTAGAGTAAAAGAAAAGAAATAGGAAACGAATTCAATAAATTTTTATTTCATCAAATGTTCAAAATAATCTCCGTCATTATTCACACACAACTGCATTCGTTGCATCCATTTATCGAACGTTTTCTTAGTCTTCTCTATTCACAGAATGCATGAATGCGGTTACAATATCATGCAATTATTTGGCATAATTTTGATCATCTATATTTTGTTTGATTAAATCGAATAATCAAAAGTCACATGGTGCAAGATCTGGAGAATTGGATGGATGTGGTATTATTGTGACACCTTTTGATTCAAGGCAATTGAAGACAGCTTTGTAAATATGAGATTTTTTATTGTCATGGAATAGTTTAATACCATGTGTGTTAAATGAGGCCCTTTGTTGCTTGATTTCGTTGACGAGAGGTTTTAAACAGTTATAGATATAATACTGATGGTCGGTAATTTGTCCGCGTTTAATACGATGAACAAGAACGGGACCAGTTGACTTAAAAAAGATGCAAAATAAGGTTTTTAGAGCGAACTTATCGGGTCGAACTATTGTAGGTGGAGGATCTCCTTTTGCTACCCAAGCAGTATTTGATGATTTGCGACCAATTTGTGTGTGATAAAACCAGGAGTCATCACATCACATAAGCGCCACATGTTTTTTTAAAATTTTTCTAAGTTTTCTTTGCATATCCGAACTCATTCAGCGCGCTGGAAATCAGTTAGATGCTTGGGTATATCACGGGCAGTAATCTTTGTAAGCTGAAAATGGTCGAAGATGATTCGCTGTGTACTGCCGTGGCTTAGGCCAGTTTATTCCTGTATTTCTGCTATTGTCATATAAAGATCATCATCAATTAGACGTCGAACTTGTCCAATATTTTCATCTGTTGTTTCGGTAATAGGTCTGCTAGGTCGTACTTCATCTTCAACTTCATCCTGGCCTTCACGAAACCACTTATTCCATCGTTTAACTGTTCCGAACGAAGGAACTTGATCATCATGGACAGAATACAGTGTATTATGAATATCTTTTGCTGAGATATTAAGTACGGTACACGTTTTAATATAAAACCAAAAATGTTCATTATCCATTTAAGACTAATCAGGAATGTTAAAGTTTAACCTGTGTCAAATGGTTTCTTGGAAATTGTTTATTAACGCAGAGTGCTTACAGACTCAGTATGCGCAAAGCTGAACTCCTACGCCTAAAGTGGCCGGTATATGTACATGAGCTCGGTTATCCAAGAACATTCCAGAAGATCATGAGTCAGGTGAACCATTTGGAGACGCAGTAATACAGAAGGGAAAAGAGAAAATGCACTTAGATGACCTGAACGTACGAGAAGAAAAAAGGGAAAAATACAGAGCGTATCTTCCTTATACATATCAACAGAACGAAAAAGAAGAAAAATATGTATGCACATCTCTATGATATTGCCACATCACAGTCATGACACTGAAGAACAAAAAACAAAAGGGTTAGGATCCTACGTAACGCTCTACTTTATTGTAGTGGCGCATATGAAAACACTTGACTAAACTTCATATATTCACGAAATAAACCGAACAGATCTCTTAATATATAGAAGTATGTATCCATATATAGAGGGCTAGGTATTAGAAAGGACGAGAAGAAAAGAGAAGAAGGTAAAGCGAATAGGAAAAGACAAGGAAAAACCAAAAAAACTACACGTAGATGAAAATATGATAAAATTTAATAGTTATGTTTTATATAAAAACAGTTCTTATTGAAATTTTATTATTATGTTAGTAGTTAAAAAGTGATCAAATAGCATAGAAAAATAGAGCTTCGCTTTCTCTATCTTCTCATATAGAAAGAAAATTTCAATAAGCCTATTATAAGAAAATAAGGCACCTGGGCCACTACTTTTGATATACCCTAAGTATTTAAAAAAAATAAATAGTTAATGGCTAATTTAAATAGCAAACTGTTTAATTAAAAAGTATCTCTTTTGAGAAACTACCATGAAGATCATATGGCTGCAGCCTCTCCATCGATATATTTTTCATACATTTTCACTGGTCTGGTCCCTACGAAACTTCCAGTGCCTCATATTGATTCATATATTTTAGCATCATTTTCTAACTATCAATAAGCCCTATCTAAGCTAGGAAAATGACGCTTTTACAGACGAATCGAGTCAGGTATATAAGGATGCCAGTATATCGCTTTCAGTAGAAATCCACAATTAATACATCAAAAGAAGAACATCCGTTGGATACACTCTGAAGTGACATCAAAAATGGTATATGCAAACCGAGAGCAGTGTAATATTGCAGAATAAAAAAATAGTCTTATATACGAATAGTATCTGGAATGATTCACAGTTAAGGCCATTCTGCAAGCACAGTGTTCTCCTCCCTTTGTCGAATTCGGCGAGAGGTTTTCGAAGAAACACCACTCACTTGTAAGTAAAAAATACCTTTTTGTGTTCATTTCCTAAATCAAAAACTTTTTCTATCAGAAGTTCGTTTTATCAGGATAACTGGCAATTGTGAAAAAGAGTGCTACTGGACACATTCTGATTGAAGTACTCGATGTTTTTGTCTTATAGAAATATTTTCTACTAGAAATTATGTGATCTTTTATTCAAGTTAAAGTTTGAAGTTCAGTATTATCGGTAACATGCAGAGAAGCTTGGGTTTTAAATCCATTGAATATGGTTGCATAGAGTGTAATGAAATCGTCTGTGGCCCAGTTGCCTTGAAAAAGCAGGAACACAAGATGTCCGTTTAAGGCCATATAATTGATGAAGTCATCATGTTCTTCATTGCTTGAAATGCCACTCACAGCGATGTCGCTATACAATTTCCATGTGAGTCGTCGGGACGATTTACGCGCTTGATATAACAAACGGACAAGACATATTAAATTCCAGACAATGCTTATTACGAGCCATAGTGCAATAGTATAAAGTAAGCGCTCAACAATCACATTCGATGGTATTGCACAGTCGAAAATGACACTGTTTGTGCCGCCAATATTTTCTTCTGCAACACGACATAGTACAAATCGAGGAAAAATTTTGCTTTCTGCAAATTCCAAGCTAATTCCTCCAGTCGATATTTGCAAAAAATTCAGCAAAAATATTTCCATTATTGCAAGCAAAATTATATGAGAAGTGTTGGCAAGAATCAAACCAGCAAAAAGTTTATTGCCCCAGTGAGTCTTGATTGTTAGTTTTCTAATAAAAGAATGTGCAATGAATTTTGAATCAACCTTTTGGCGATTTAACCTGTCATTTGTTTCAACGGTCGTCTCGAATAAACGGTGTAATTGTTGCATCATTTGACTATTTATTTTATGATGTTGAATTGTGAACACTATTTTCTTTACCATCGATACCAGAGATATCAACTCAAACAGACTCAATGGTAATATTATTATAACGAGCGATATTCCGATCGCAAATGGGCTCCATTGAGCATAAGGTCTACTTAGGGTATACCAAAAGTAGTGAGCCTGATACTTTATTCTTGTATCGAAGGCTTGGAGAAATTTTCTTTTTTTACCAATAGATAGAGCGTGTTTCACTCTATTTTTCTATGCTATTTGATCAATATGAAACTGTTATCATAATAATAAAATTTCGATAAGATCGGTTTCTGTCGCATATGTGCTGGTAGCATGAAATCTCGTGTGTATTTTTGGAATAACTTTTCATAGAAACAATATAGAGAACTACGGTTTTCGCCGTTGGAAAGAGGAGATGAAGTCGCATCGAACCATATATTATCGATTTTTCTAACATGATTTCTGACGGTTTTTTTATTCTATTTTCTAACCGTCGGACAAACGCTTGTTTCATGAAAAAAAGAAAAAGCAAAAAATTTGATAGAATATCCTAGTAGAGATTCGTCTAGAATAGGTATTATCCATAAATAATTAAATTTAAAGAGCTGAGTCTTACGCAGTTTGTAGATCTTCGATTAACGGTTTAAATGTGAACACGATTATTGACAATTTACTATAAACAACTCATGCAATAGATTTGCTCTTTAAAAGGTGAGCTAAAACCTTACAAAAAGCAGGTTAGAAAAATCAGTAATACATAGCTTGATGCGTCTTCATCTCCTCTTTCCAACGGCGAAAACCGCAGTTCTCTATCTTGTTATCATCAAAAGTTATTCCAAAAATACTCACAAGCACTCATGCTCATGCTACCAGCGTATATGCGACAAACACAGATTTTATCGAAATTTTATTATTATGATAACAGTTTCATATTGATCAAATAGTATAGAAAAATAGAGTGAAACACGCTCTATCTATTAGTAAAAAAAGAAAATTTCTCCAAGCCTTCTATACGAGAATAAAGTATCAGGCTCACTACTTTTGGTATGCCCTAAGTAGTAGAGTAGTATTTTAGTAAAGTTTAACGAAGTGAAACTTACTTGTATGGCTTTAGAGGTTTTTGTCTATCCATTAAGAGCCCTGCAAAAACAGAAAAGACGGCTTCCACTATCATAACTCTGCTTCTAACCTGGATCATGGTAGGTGACACTCATACTGCAAGATGCTTGCACATATTCCATTGAGTAAAGTCGTAATGGTTTTTTTAAGCAAAGAATATAAAACAGACAATTTGTAAGTTGGTGTGTACCCTGTTAAGTTACTGATGTTTTAGCGGAAGGTTGTCAAGTTTATTTAAGCACTTCTTTAAGTAACTATAAATCAATATTTTTCTGTTTTATTGAGATAAAAGCGATCACATATGGCTTATCAACTAAAATCCTCAGGATCGAAATCATGGTTTAAGACTTCAACATTCTGGTCATCGATGATGTGTTTCTGTGTTGTGCATATTTATACTATGCACGATTGAATAACAAACTTAATCAACTTTTAACTCAGTTTATACGAGACAGAAAAACATAAAAATGTTTTTTCACTTTTTGTAAAGGTAAATAGCATTTTTTACAACCGTGAAAATAAAGATAAATGTGCAAAATAAACTAATTTTTTTTACCAAACACAACAAGTGACGCTTGTCAATATCACCCATATAGATCCTCGACTGAATCGGATCTAATCATCTCTATCATCGTTTGCAGAATTTTGCTCTGAGAATCATCGCTGGTTATACATATACATGCTTGTAACAGATTGGGTGTTTCAATTTTCTCTCGAGGTTTTCTAAAATAAATCGTAGGAGATAATTCGCAGTCGGTCGTTGGCATCCCTACGACTAGCTGTTCCCGACTATTCGATTTCATGCATGACAGGGGCGGAAATTAAGGTAGTGCTTTATTACTTAGGGTGATCCAAAAGTTCCCGGAACTGTTCGGAGATTCTTTCTAAAGAAGCTTTGAGAAATTTCTTTCTGCATAGCCTGATAGAGAAAAAAATTCTCTACTTTTCTATACTATTTGATCCTGTCTCAATCACTGCCACAATAAGAAAACTTCAATAAGAGCTGTTGTTTTTTATGCCTGTCGGTTACAACAATTATCATTCAGCAGATATTTTTTGAATAACTTTTGATCGGAACAAGATAGAGACCTGCGGATTTCACTGTTCGAAAGAGCAGATGAAGATGCATCGAACCGTACATCATGATTTGTTAAAAATAACTTTTCAAAAAGTTTCAATCGACCTCTCTGAAAAAGGCTACCCCGCGAGATGTTCACCTCACGTTTCCGATTTTCAAGACACAATCTCGAACGTCTTATGGAACATTGAGAGAGGTACACATTATTTAGATGTTGGGGATAAATTATTTAGAAGTTACAGTCCTTCTACTACAAGTCCGAAGAAATTTTTCTGCCAATTTCTGTAAAAACTGTGTTTTTGAAAAAACAGTTACTTTTCATGATTCAGGAAACTCATTTACCAGCGATCAGACAACGGGGTAGAAAAGGTTTTAATAAACAGTTCGATGCATCTTCGTCTCCTCTTTCGAACGGTGAAAACCGTAGGTCTCTATCGTGTCCCTATCAAAAAATATCTACTTAAACCTTCCGTAACCGGGAGGCACGAAAAACAACCGTTCTTATTGAAGTTTTCTTATTGTGGCAGTGATTGAGACAGGATCAAATAGCATAGAAAAGTAGAGAATTTTTTTCTCTATCAGGCTATGCAGAAAGAAATTTCTTAAAGCTTCTTTAGAAAGAATCTCTGAACAGTTCCGGGAACTTTTGGATCACCCTAAGTATCTTGTTAAGAACATATTTTAGTGGTACCGAAGAAAGCTATGCGAAATGCGCCTTGTATTCACATAGTGTCGACTATCAACTCTTTCTGTAGTTAAGTAAATAAGATGATTCATTAATGTAACGCGATTGGTTCGCCACTTTACATAGTAGAGTAGGAGCGGTACTTAGAGGTATGCACTACTATATTCAGATTGTTTTTAGAATGGTAGCCGCCATTTTTTAAACAACTCTTCACTAATGATAGCTATCAAGTTCGAGTTTCAGCCATTCGATAGAACGGCGCGAGCGGCATCTATCTGTCTAAGATTCATTAGTATCAAAGTAGTTTTTTCTAGTAAATACTTGGTTGATATTTTTTGTTAGCAATTGTCATTAGTTTTCAAAGAAACTTGTGTTTAAATTATACTAAAACGTGGCCTGAATGGTATTCGATCGGTGATAAAATTTTCGGCTTTTGCTGTTATTGTCTCGAATATAATAGCTCGGCAGAACCCTAAGTTTTTCACACAAAATCGATACTTTTCAAGCTACAATTTGGTACAATTTGGCCTTAAGTTTCTATAAAAACTAATGAAAATTGGTAACAAAAAGATAATAATTAAGTATCTACCAGAAAAAACGTCTTTGCCACTAAAAAGTCTTAGATAGATAGATGCCGCCCGCGCCGTTCTATCGAATGGCTAAAACCCAAACTTGATAGCTATTAATAGTGAAGAATCATTTAGAAAGAAAACAGCTGGCATTTAAAAAAAATCCAACTATAAATCTCGCGATCTCAAGTCAGGAAAATTCTTTTCTTATAGTCTATTCCCTAGACCTTTGAAAAATTGTTGCATGAAATCTATTACTTGAAAGGAGAGGAACGTGTTGATCCGCAAATCGGCCCTAAATGAAAACTACACTCGAAATAGCTTCTGCTCTCAGATTTATGCGTCACATTTATAACTAAAGCATCCTTAATACATATAGACGATTTTTCTTAACACTTTATAATATATTCAATAAAAAAAGCTATTAGGCCCATCACACTAAATTTTTGCTAAAAGTAGCATCGTGGAGTGCTACATATCGTCACCTGATTCAAATAAAAAACTTCCATGATCTCAGTGTAGACAGAGCATAGTGAGACTAACAAAATCATATTAACCCTTTCATGGCGATACAATTTCGATAAAAACTAGCTGTAATATCTTTATTTTTTGTGTGTTAATTCTTGATAAATGCACTCTTTGCTCTTTTCATTATGTGTAGCCATTCCTTAGTCTTTTTGCTTTTGATTCATGATCATATTTCTTGCAAAAGTTCGGAAGTGCTCTCGATTTATTCTTATTTTGTTTGCATCATAACATAGAGGATTCGATCTTTGCGTCGATTTAAATAGTTACTGAAGTTTGTTTCCCTCTTTTTCTTATACTTTTGACACGTTGAGGAGAAGATGCAGCACCAAAGTTCCAGTGTAGCTTCTGTTTCCTTTGCACAGCATTATTTTTGCCTGCTACTTCGCATTTGTGCGAAACACGCCGAAACGTGGCGATGACTTCAATGCTATTTGAAGTAACTGACATAGAAGAAGATAATAACTTGCTAAATAATATGAGTAATTTTGATAACGACTTTGCTAAGGTGTAATTTGAATCTTCAAGCTCTGAGGAAGAATAAATCGAAGGCATAAAAGCACAGTTGCCCTCAATCACACTGAAGGAAAGTGAGATATGGGTTTATCTGCTCAGTTGTCAACACACTATAGATGCCTCAGACGAATTATAAAATGATATACAAAAGTGTTATTTGAATTAGTGTTTGGGATGGAAAAAAGTAAATGTCTAATGTATATTTTAAAAAAAACTCTAACACAAGATGTATGATCATGCTACGGTTTGATAGGCCATTGGAAAATTTAAAATCTGATCAGAGAAGACAGCCAACATCCTAAGCGGAGTGCAAATTCTCTGATCAGAAGCTTGAAGATATAAAAGAATCTGCGCACAATGTTCACAGCTCTGCACTGGCTGCTGTAAAAAATCATGAAACAACAATCAAGGGAAGTGAACTATGCGTCAGCAAAAAAAAAAATAAAAATCTTCTGTTCTGCTCATAATAATTTTCTTTCTCTATAATGTTTCAATAAGAACATTCTGTTATAGGATAAAGAAATCAAAAAATACCGGAGGCAGAGCAAATGACACATCATGGTTAACCTTCTACCCAAGAAAAAAAGAAAAAGAAAGTGCTTTTCTCGACAGTTTCTTCCTAAAATATACCATAACCCATCGGTGGGTCACATCGCCGTGAAAGGGTTAAATAAATAATACAGGGTGATTCGTAAGTAGCTTTACGATAGAAAACTGAATATCTTCACTCTATTTCAATCAAATAGTCTGATTTTTTATCGATGATAGAAGTTTACTCAAAATTTTTTTCATCAGAAATCTTATAGAAAAAGCTTGTCAGCGCAGCCCTTTTAGGGCTAAAATGTGGAACTCACATATTCATATAAGCTAGGAGCTGTGTTACTGTAAATTTTTTATAATGTTAGTGCTCTACATTGATAGATATATATTTACAGCAAGGCTTTAAGGTGAAAGAGAACGATGATAAAACACAGGAATCATTTATTCCGTCGTGTCTACTGCAATGGAGAGGTATTTTTGATAGAGATATGTGCAATGAAGACCTGTCTGTAATTGGAGCTGGTCTGTAAGGGGAGAGCTCGAAAAGTCTCGACTTAAAATTTACATTCACTCTTTTTCTTCGAAAAATATAGGCACGCCTGTCATATCTGCGACGGTCAGGAAGCGTTGCTAAGGAAAATTTGTACTCAATGACCTTTAACAGCGGTTGCTATGGAAACTTTTTTTGACCTTGTTTGCTATGGAAACTTTTTTTGACCTTGGTTGCTATGGAAACTTTTTTTGACCTTGGTTGCTATGGAAACTTTTTTTTGACCTTCGTTGTTAAGGATGTCTGTAAGGGGGGGGG
>JAJEKB010019853.1:80405-114277 GCA_022393335.1 Macrotrachela quadricornifera
CTTACACTCACTATTTTCCTTCGTCAATATGTGAGTTCCACAAAATCTACGTTGAGCCAACCCTATAGCTTCACCAAGAAAATGTGGCCTAGTACGGGCTCGAAAAAAGAAATCATCTATTTGTCTGAGAATTTTAGATAGTAGCCTATATTGCCACATATAAATGAATTCAACGATGAACATTCCTTTGCACTTAAGGAAGAATTTAGATCAATTAAGTTGAACAGAATCAAGTTATAATGATATCTGTTCCAACATCAGATTTGAAACGTTCACTGTACCGAACCCTTCCTAAAAGCTCGCACAAGACCACATTTTCTTGTTGAAGCTATAGTATTGGCTCAACTTAGGTTTTTTGATGAAAAAAATTTTGAATGGTTCTCTATCATCAATAAAAACAATATCAGACCATTTGATTAAAACAGAGTAAAGATATTTGGTTTTTTATTGTAAAACTATGTACGAATCATCCTATATAATAGAAAAACGTAGAAAAAACTCTTGTCAGATGCTTTCAAAGTTGATCATTTTCATTTATTCTTATCAGATCTTTCACTGCTATTATAACTTAAACAAATCATCTCCCTTACTTAGCATATTCTGTGTATCAATTAATGTGTGCATGAAGATGAGTGTTTAAAACGCAGTTATATCCCCAAAACTAACTTCTTTTTGTTTTGCACTTCGGCTGCAAGCAACTAAATGTTCATTGATGTTTCAATATTTCATTTGGCAAGCAGCAAATTAACCCATTCAACCCGATTCAGTTTTCTCGAAAATTTTTTTCAAAAGGTTTTTTCGTGGACATTTACCTTTTAATAAATACACTTAATGACCTTTTCGTTGTCTTCTATCGATTATTTATCGATCTTTTCTTTATATCACTACACAATGAGTCATTTTATTCTGCCGAGCTGAATAATCGCTCGGATTACTTTTTCGTTCTTTCCCATATTACGCAAAATATGTACTAGAAAAAGGAGGAAGTTTCCAGCTTTTTCTCTCTTATTCTTGTCTGTGTATGGTTTTGTATATAAATACGACCGGAGTTTTGGAATAATTCACATGTCGTTTGAAGAAATGGACACAGAAGATAGCGCTAGCTCACTCGATGAAGTGGATTCTCTGGATGACGATTTTGATGCAATGTGCCTTGAATCTGACGATTCTAATGAAGAAGATACTGGTGATGACATGGATTCACATACTTGGAATGAAATAGAACCCGAATCCGATGCAGAATTCATGGAGGATTATGGATTAATCGACGAAGTAACTTCTGTTTCAGGCGATAATACAATCAATCCTATTGATTGCTATCGACATTTCGTAACGGACGAAATTATTGACCTCATAGTTCGTGAAACTAATCGATACGCACAGCAATACTTGCAAAATCATGAGATTAGTAAACGGTCAATACTTCATCAATGGAAACCAACCACTAATGAAGAGATGCTGAAGTTCTTTGGAATCATTATCGAAATGGGGTTGGTACAAATGCCAAAACTGAAATACTACTGGAGCAGTAGTCAACTGTACGGTTCAGACATCATTCGGAATGCTATGCCGAGGGAGAGACTCGAATTACTACTCAAATTTTGGCATTTTTCGAACAATGATAATGCAAATGCGAATCAAGATAGGCTTTCCAAGTTGAAACCACTCTTGAATTTATTGAGAGCAAGGTGTTTGTCGGTATATGTACCTGGTTCGATTGTGACTGTTGACGAAACTATGATACCGTGGCAAGGTAGGCTTTTATTCAAACAATATATTCCTGGAAAAGCCCATAAGTACGGAGTAAAAATGTACAAGTTAGCGGCTATCAATGGATACACCTGGAATTTTTTGATTTATACTGGTCAACAAGATCCTATGGCAGGTCTTGGACATGCTCAAACAGTCGTGATGAATTTATTGGATGGTCTTGAAGGATGCTATCGAACTGTGGTAGCTGACAACTTCTTCACTAGTATTCGTCTTGCCAAACGTTTGCTAGAAGATGATACATACCTTATTGGAACATTCAGAAGTAATCGTGTGGGATCAGGCAGCGAAGTTGTTCAAAGAAATCTCAGACGTGGGGAAATTTACGGTTTGGAGAATAAAGACGGCGTAAAGCTGATCAAGTGGAAGGACAAAAAAGATTTCTTGATGATATCTACAAGACGGTCGCATTCAGCAACTGTGGTGAATACTGAAAGTACTACCAGCAAAAATGAACGTATCATGAAGCCACAAGTTATGCTCAATTACAACAAAGGAAAATTAGGTAGTGATTTATCTGATCAGCTATCCTCATATTACACCTGTCTCAAGCGGTTAATAAAATGGTACCGGAAGGTAACATTTGAATTGCTTTTCGGGACGGTGTTGGTCAATAGCTATTTGATATACAAAGAAAACTACGTTGCAAGCAAAGTACCTATTCTGCATTTTCGTGAAAGCCTTGTTCGATCTTTACTACTTGGCGTGTCGTTCGAGAACCTGAAGCCAGGCGTGAAACAGAAACCGGCTGCTCAAGCAAAACGTAAGCTTGCTGATCATAAACTCGAAGAAAAAGAAGGTTTTGCTCGCGATGTTCGACGACGCTGTGCTGGATGCTACGAGAAAATTAGGCAACAACAATCAAGAGAATCAAGCCTGGCAACAGCGAAAAAAACAAAAAACCTTTTGCTCTGATTGTGACAAGTTTTTTTGTCTTGATTGTTTTAACGAGAAACATTTCTCTATAGAATAAATGACGCAGAAATAGCTACGACAAAGCAGAAAGCTCATATTGTGTAGGGCACGGTCTAAGAACAAGGAGAGAAAGTCCTTTTCTGTTAGATATTTTGAAAACACAAAGTGAGACCCACCGGTGGGTCTCATCGGGTTGAATGGGTTAATAATTTGATATAGACTCACAGGTATTCCTTGTTCGATATTGGGCTGCCAACTATAAAAATAAAAAGCTAGCTACTCCATCTGATAGTTATCCAAATGAATCCATATTATATATTGATAGTATAAAAGAAACGTATTGATCTTTCACAAAACAATATTTTCATATCCCTATCAATTAATGGGACAAACGGAATTTTTCTGGATACTAAAAAAGTTTGTCCCGCAGGTCTCTACTATTATAGATACGTAGCTTGTATGGAAGACATCAAAAGTGAGTATACATGATAGTGAATAGGAAGATCCAGTGCATGTTGTTGGAGTAAACAGATCAAGGTATGAATATTTTCTGTATTAAGTATATGTTATTGCTATAATATTTGTGAAGGAAAAAAGGGTAGAACAAGATAAATAAAGAACGAAAAGAGAAGGAAGATCGAGAGAGAAGAAAACATAGACGCTATGACAGTGAAGATAGTATAGGTGTCAAGATAGAAAGACAGGTGAAAAGAAATATAAAGGAAGAGAGATGCAGAGAAATGAACACAGAAGGGGAGATATACAGGAAAACAGAGACAGATTGACAGAAACATAGAGATAGAGACAGTGGTCTATGTGATGAAGTATCTTTTCATTTCATACAAAATGAATTCGACAAAGTACTACGTTTGTTCTGATTGTCGTCGCATCCACACAGTCAACGCCCTATGAATGATAATTATGTTCGACTTTTTGTGGCCGTTCATCGGTTTCCATCTCTCGTACATTTATTAATATGATTTCGTAGATCTCGGTCAATCTAACTACTTTGAAAAAAGCTTGTCAGCGCAGTTCCTTTCGGACTAAAATGTAGAACTTACATATCTTTAAACAATTGGGCTCCGGCCAAATAAATATAGGAACCAATTTCTGCATTTTGCCTGTTTCTGATGGAGCGAAATGTCACTAATGAGGAATGTCTGTAACGGGAGCGATGGGGAGGAGAAGCTGGAAAACTTCGACTTGAAACTTACGTTCACATTTTTATATGTGAGTTCCACAAAATATCGCCGGTTCTGCGGATAATAATAAATATCCTGTAGACTGACCTATCCAATTCTATATATTGTTTACAGGGTACTGACAGTGTGGTCCTTGAAAAAATCTGAGGGCAACATATTTTCCTACACTTATTAATATGATTTTGTTAATCTCACTATGCTCTGTCTACGCTGAGATTATGGCAGTTTTTGATCTGAATCAGGCGACGATATGTAGCACTCCACGATGCTACTTTTAGCATAAATTTAGTGTGATGGGCCTAATAGCTTTTTTTATTGAATATAGTATAAAGTGTTAAGAAAAATCGTCTATATGTATTAAGGATGCTTTAGTTATAAAAGTGACGGATAAATTTGAGAGCAAAAGTTATTTCCAGTGTGGTGTTCATTTAGGGCCGATTTGTGGATCAACACGCTCCTCTCCTTTGAAATTTTCTCAAAATCTTGTTGTTCGAATTATCTGAAGCAGTAAGTGGCATATTATTTTGTCATAGGTAACGAGCTATGTGAATAAGTATCCTCTTAAGCTGCAAAAATAAAATTATATCTTTGGTTCGATGGACCTTCAATAGAGACTTATTAAAGAATTAATATATATATGTGACCCTCATCCTGTGAATTTGCTGTTCTTTAAGCAAGAAAGATCACTTTGAATACTGTTGTAATTATTCGACCAATAACATTGCGGATCATCGTTCATAACAACCCATATTTCCTTTACATTTTCCTCTAAAGCCTGCATCCATCTGAATCTACAAACTCAACTGTAAATCAGTTGTCACGGCTATTCTATTCAGAGATATTTCGAATCACGTATTCCGAACATCTGGTAAGATATCCGAGTGTTTGGAAATGACTTTAACCTTAATGAAGGTTATGTTCTCAGAGAGTAAACTATTTGTCTTTTTATGTTTTCATTTTTCCATTTTTTCATCTAATTAATTAAGAAAAGAACATATAAAATTGTTCGTTTTCTAATTGATTGACTGAAAGAATGATACAATTAAGAGAGAAGATAAGAGCTGACGCTAGATGGATTTCATTTATTCTACTGAAGTAATGAAATTCAATGACTTTCTTCAAAATCAAAGAGAGGAAGCACCAGAAATGCTTCTAAATTAGTTGGTCTTTATTTGACTTAGTTTTTTTTTATAATTGAGTAACTGTCCTCCTTGATTTATACTTATTTGTATGTGATAATGAATTAATATAATAAAACTATTAAAAAGGTAAGAGTTTTCGTTTATATTAATACACAAACACTTATACGATTATAATATCACTTCATATTTACTAATAGGTTAGTTATGCCTGGCTGTGTTTACGTAGACACTTCCTTACAAAAGCTTCTTCGTAAAACGTTGTCATCGTTTCGAAACATCTTTGTTGAAAACTTTAGCAAAAGAACATTGCTGATCATGAAAGCATGCTCAAATCTGAACAATAATTTCATATCCTAGAATCTTTTGTGGCCGATGATAGCAACCATAGGTCTTTATTTCCTTTAATTCACGAGTTATTGAGGAAATAGCAACACGCAGTGACTATTTAGATGAATTACTTACCGTAGCGTTCCGACAATGAGACTACTAAGTATCCCGAAGGTTAAAGTTTTAGATCTAAAAGTAGACCTTCACTCAGCGGTGGTATGAAGAGTAAGATAAAGTGAGGGTATTCCACAAATAGGAGAAAATTCTTCAAAGTTGTTGAGAAATCGAAGAAAATTTTCTGCATTTTTACAAAAATGGTGGTTTACATCCTCCTCCATTTCTGTCCGGTCACACCAATCCTCTCTTGACTTTGCCTGGACGAAAAAGTATGCTATGTAAAGTATGATTGCAGTGGCTCTTACAAGGGCTAAATCCATAAAGAACAGATAGACAAATACTCTTCTTCGTATATTAGACTACCTGAGCGTGGTTTGCAGATAGATGCTTCACCTAGAATATATAAATTGAATATTTGCTTGATGTGATCATACGATTTCACATACCTTTGCCAACGTAGAGGATAGATATTAATGAGATACCTACTGTTACAAAAACAATTGGCGTAACGATTCGGTTGATTATGTCAGCAGTGCTGGTTAAATAAAGTATCGGGCGTTTCATTTCTGAATGCGTTTTTTCTTTGCAAGTGTATGTATTGACAATGTGATACGCGAACTCTAAATAAAAGAAAGCATGCAAGAGTCACGAGTGAATAACTTATATGTGCTAAGTTTCTTATCTTCCTCTTCCAGGTATTGTTCTCAAAGAAAAATACTACTAGAATATATATCACTGAAGACATTCATATGGATCATATGGTGAATATTGTAAAACGTCCAATTAATATGGACAATCGATCTTTTAAGTGGCAATATCACCAACTATCTCCTCAACCACTTATGAATGTACCAACTGCTCCATTTCCATTTTCCTCTCATCGTTCTTATTCTCAACGTCTTCTATCATCATTTACTGCACGTCTATGTTATGCATGTTATGATTTTGAACATGATGCTGAAAATTGTTCCAATCGAGAAAACATCTGCAGAGATATCAAGATGATGATACCTCTACCGAAAAGAGAAAACTAACACCTCCTTCAATATCATCATCCTTTTATATGCCAATCAGTCATATCCCTACCACAATTTCAAATGACATGGGCGCAGCAATCTCACTTACTCATGATAAAATCTTGTCCAATATGAAACACACACCTATGACCTCCTGCTTATTAAAAAAGATTTATACTGCAAATAGTGATTTTATATCTCTCCTTGATATAGTCTAGCATACTGTTCAAATTAATCATCTTGATACACATGCTGATGCTTATGCTATGCCTAATCTTATCTTCCCTATATTTAAGGTCATGATTGAATTCAACAAAATTATGTTAATATTAATTTTTGTACTAATCGTATTCATCTCTATAGTGATCTTGCTTTAACCCCTTTACTACCTATACCTTGTAGTGAATCAGGTGTTGTGTTTTTATCATATTCTTCTGTTATTCCTTCCTTCCTTCCATCAAAATTTATCTATGTTTATGTACTTATTAAATCACTAGACGATGCATTATTTACGTTTAATACTGCTCTACAATATACTAGAATGGTCTTGCTTCGTCATTCACTTCTTTATATTTGTGATAATTGTCATGTTGTTTACATTTTTAGCAACATAACTCATTTACAACTGATTCCACCTAATACTTCACTTGGTTTTATTTCTTCCTTAACTACGATAGATGACCGCAACGTTGTTTCTGTACCATCTATGACCTTTTTTGACTTTTTTTCATCATCTTTAACTTTATTCTCGTGTTATCATTGTGGTGTTCGTTTTCCACTGATTTAACATGTACAACAAAAACTATTACTCCCTTAGTTGAACATCTCGATGATCCATTTAAGTGAATGAAACGTTATCTCATGCAACATCACTACAGTCAACTTTTCGATGATTCATGTTTACAGGAAATTACCTGTAAACTACAATACGTCGTCAACGCCGGTTCTCATTCTCTTAGCTGAACATCCACATCGAGTCTTATACCTTAATTGACAAATTATTAATAATGCAGTTAAGAAAATGTTAGATAGTGGAATTATTGCACTTTCGAATTCGCCTTCGGCTTCTCCTGTTGTTATAGTTAACCCATTATACCTTGGAACAGTTCCAAAAGAGCCACTGGTAATATTACCATAGAAATAGAGTATTTGCCTCCCAAATATGCCAATGGCATGGGCAGATCGATCACTTCTAATAGTATTCATTATTATCACCATATCATGCTACAATTTCTTAAACATACAAAAATTGCTGCTCACAAAAATAATCTTCGACACCAACGATTTTCTAAACAGCGCTATGGTCGAAATCACTGGAGTCCTCAGTATTCTGTTGGCCAGCACGTCTTAATTCGTAATCGAAACCCACATATCAACAAGTTCTCCCCCAGTTTCGTTGAACCATGCATAATTATTGATCAATTACATAATAAAACATATGTTCTTAAAAATCGTACTAAAGGTCATCATGCGCAAGTACCTGTACGTGACATAAGATCCAACAATTAACGTATTCCACTTATATACGAATAGACCGCAATCAACTTACTATCGTTCATCCTCATTTATATTTACCTGTTCCAAGTTATGATGTTATTCCACATCGTATTTTTCTTTTCTTTTTCTGTGTTTATTCTTTGAGATCTGTTTTGTAAACACACAAAACGGTTCACTTATAAAAGTGAAGGTATTTGGCAATGGCACTATATTTCGTTCACTACCTCCATTTTCTTCTCTTTTCTCTATTCCTATAGGTTGGTCATCTATGTGACCGATAGGATATATGTACAGACAAGCAGTTGTTCGCTTTTCTTGTTATAGTTAGTGTTTTCTTTAGTTGAATAAAGCATTGAATCAAGAGAAGATCAGTCAACGGACTAATACGGCGCTACATACAAAATCAATTTATAGTTCTACATGATGGTAATATACTTGAAAATTTCTAGTCGTGAATGTTGAACGCAAAAAAGTTGTCGTCAATAATACTGAACCATAAAAAGTTGTCTATCCCAAGATGTTGATAAAATATTTCTCCATTCACAATAGCCCACTTATCTAAACTAATCCAATTTTTATCATTTTCTTATGCTATCTCTAGATCTTGTCAAGTACATCTTACTCTCTTTTTCCTTGTCTCATGCTTATTTTTAATAGTACTATACCTATGGAACGTTGTAGAGTAACGAGCTTATCGCATGACCAGGCAGATACGTGGCTTTTTCGCATAAAAGGGGTTTTTATTTTGTCAAAAGCGATCGTTTATCACTCAGGAAATTATTTTCAAGATAATGAGAAGTTTTTAACAAAGAGTGATTTTCTATCAGAATCACACGAGAATGACCAATGATAATTAAACTGTATCTGTATAAGCACATTGGAATGCGACTTTTGCCTCCTAAACAGTTGTCTGCTGATCAGAAATAATCTTATGTTATTCGGAAAACACATGAGAATTAAAAGATATTAAGCAAAAAACAATTTTTCTTGCAAAATATACGTGGAAAATCTCTGTCTATCTTTTCGAGAGATTTTACTTTTGAAAAATATTCTGAGTTTTTATCATTCGATGGAGTTTAAAGCGCTTACTTTGAACATCACTTTAGTTTTTCTACAAAGCGTAACCCGAATGTCCAAAATCAGGTTTCTAACATGAGGTCATGGATATTTGGACACCGTCTAAAACAAGTCTAAAAAAGTTTTTATGAATTAGCACTGCTACAATAACTAGGATCCATGTGTCGAAATCTCTGATAAAATTCTGAGTTCGATAAGTCCCCACTTTGTAATGTTTACAGTACTTTAGACGATATCTTTTCAGATAGAATTTGGATCTCGTAAATCTTTGTTTTTTGCTCTCTTTTAAATGCAACTAAGAATATTTGTTTTAACATCGAGCTCACATATTAGGGAAACTTTTTGATATTGCTTTATACTGCCGAGTGACTTGGCTTTTTCTATTTATATGACGTCATGAATTTAACGCCTGCTATTCTCTTTATTGAGATCCTGCAAAACGTTGCGACGTGTGAGCTTAGAAAGAGATAGATGATGTGTATATAATCTGTGTTTATATTCGACCTGTTAGATTCTGAAAAGATACATTATTGTATACGTGTCTCGGTATCTTACTGTGTGCTATCAAGCTACTTGGTGTTGACAGTAATCTTGATCGTACAGCACTTTATCAAGTTTAAAGCTAGAGACAATAAAATTAGATAATTTCGGCAAATTCATGATACTGACAATTTTGATAGTTCAAAAGAAATTGATTAAATGAAAATTTTGGATTATTTGATACGAAAACGTGATAACTATATTTCGTCTTTGCGTCTATAGCGAAGAGTTGAATAACTCCTACATGGAACTTTCCTAATTTTTTCTCTGTGGTAATTATACCACTGAAGCAACTTTTATATATAAGCATCACAACAACGGATTTTTCGCCGTATATATCGAGCAATGATTTTAAAAGTATGATTTTAATCAAAGAAATCCAATATGTGATAGAAGTCATGCGACAGATTGCACCTATAAAACTAAAAAAATATGGCACCCCAAAACCTCATCTTCAGGTGTAGTACTTAGTGAGGTTTGCCAGTGATAGTTTAAGAGTTACATGGATTGAGTTAAAATCAGACAACCGAAATATATTTTATCTAGTAGATTATTACAAAGTACAAATATTCAGACTTCAGTAAAATATTCTTGAATCGAAAAATGGAGTGAGATTTTACTGACAGATTTCTATGATAGTACAAATATTACCATTGAAAAAACAAGGTCTATCTTTATAGAGGACATCAAAATCTGTCTTATTGTCGTTTCACAAAGAAGTCAAGTTTAAAAATATACTAATACGTGAAGTGATTCCATTTTCCTTTGTCTCGTGGATTGTGTAAACTGCTCTGCATAAACGGCAACACTTACGGTTCTCTGTTTAATTTCTTACTTCGCTTTACTGTTAATACTACTAAACATACATTGAAAAGACACTCACCTTGTATTTTTTGGTAACACAAAAGAAAATACTCTTCTCTTATCATCAAGCGTATCATTATTTGCATACACAATAAACAGCACTTATCTAGTGTGCTGCGGGTGATATATGAAGCTGGTTGTAGAATATTTGTAAAAATGACTATCATTCTGCTTGCAAATTTTATTGAATTGCAAAACATTAGATATAAAATTCGTTTATTACAAATAGACAGCACTAGATATTAACGTAGTATTATCTCTACTTGAATTTTGTCACTAATTTTTAAATTCACTTCAATTCATTCCTCTATTTAATCATTTCGCTGCCGACATAATAGACGGAAAAAGTTCTTTGAAATTAATTAGAACTGTTTACTTTTGATCCAGCTTTAGGAGTTCGCACGTGATAACATCGAATCTTCTGTAAAATATGGAAATTTTTGCATCAGTCGTTAATGCACAGTCCAACATTGCATTCAGTATACCGATAGCATGTATCACTCCATTATTTTACATGTTATTCAATATTGCTACAAATATAATACCTTCGTTGGGGATCTGATTGTTTTCATCTGTAGGAACTAGAGACGGAAAATTTCTGACTGTCAATCGCAATGAATGAACATTCAATGGCCTGTCGGCGTGTGGTTTCTTGGAACCGCACTTTCCAATAAGCTGTCAAATAATTTTCAATTTAAGTTTGGAAAGTTGGAGGCCTAGACGCTTCATATTTTTGAATCAAATAAACCTATTGATGAGAGAACACGCAGAACCGATAATTCGCTTTCAAGTCAAGACTATGTGTATTATGTAGTCCCTAATCAGTTATGAATGTTCTAAAGAGTTCGACCTTATGGCTTCTTCCCGTTGAGATACTGCATTTTTACGGTATGTTTCGACACAAAGCCGTGCTCCACTTCAAAGACAACAAAAAACCTAGCTTTGGAATTTTGACTTAAAGTTTTGCACAGAGATAGATCCTAACGAGTATAGATTATTGTGAGAGTTTTAAATCTTTTCGTTGCTCCTATTCTACAATGTGACTACGATAAAACCATGTCTTGTACATTACTCATCGACAGAGGTAGACTGGATGTTCGTATCTCAAGATAGGAACAACGAAGAGAGTTGAAACTTTCGCAGTAATCTATACTGATTAAGATCTATCTCTGTGCAAAGTTTCAAGCCGAAATTCGCAAGTTAGATTTTCTTAGGAATGCAACAAATCTTGATTGGATTTTGATTTGGAACTGAATACTTCGAAGTTTGATCTGGATTTGGATCTGTATTTAGATTTGGATTTGAGTGTTCGATTTAGATATCAAATTTGGTACCCAACATCTGGTTTTGGGTTTGGATTTGGTAAGATACAGTCTTGATGTTAACGATCCATTTTACCAGAAGTGTGGTGCGCCTATAAAAATTTCGAGATTTGAGATCTCATCGTTCGACATTGGCTTTAGATTTGGTCTCAAGAGTCAAAATTTTTTCTAGGTGTATGACACCTTTAGAAACGTGGATTATTGCTGTCGAGATCATATATTACCAGATTCTTTGGGATTTGGATTATTCGAGACCAAATCCAAAACTAAATCTCGAGATAACAAATCCCTAGGCTTCGGTTTTGTTGAAAGTCTAGGTTTTCTGGTGTGCCTGAGGTGGACCACGACCTTTTGTTGAAAAATACCGTATAATACAGTATCTCAGCAGAAAGAAGCTATGAGCTCGAACTCTTTCCAGGGTATTCATAACTCATTAGGGATTACATGATCCACATAGTCTTGACTCAAAAGCGAATAATTGATTCTGTGTGATTCCACATGAGAACCGACAGGTTGACTATGTGGAAAAGAATTTCTTACATTGTCTGATAGTTTTCTGACAGGATTTCAAAAGCGTCATCTATATAGCAGCTTTGTCTACGATGTCCATGCTTTTGTTGTATTGTTTTATACATAATAGTTTAAAAATTTCTTTACCAGTATTTGAGTTTCTTTTTCCTACTGGTGCCATAGAAGAATCATGTACAGGAATTACATACATATGTAACAGTTGTAATTAGAATGCGCGAAGCATTAGAAAAAAATTATTTTGATTACAACTCAATTAATAATTTGAAATAACTTATTTAGACGAAAATTCACAGAACAAACCTTTCTCAGATAATACAAACCATATATCTCTATGTGCACATATTTTTTACATTTCAGTAATGAACAAATTCTATCCCGGAAGTTCTGTTATAATATAGAAAAAACCGGAAATAATTGATCGATTACTCTTGTTTTCATAACTTCCTTCTATAAATATATCATAGAAGTTAGATGATAAAAGCTTGCTTGAAACAAATTAAAAATACTTTGGACAATTCTGCTTGTCTTCCAAGCAGTTGCTATGAATCAACTATAAGGATTCGGTTATAAGAGCAGTTCCGAAACAAATTAAAAATGAGTCAACAACTTTTTATCATTTTTAACCATCTATTAAACCCATCCTTATAATGAAAGACTCCGGGTCTTCTATTGTGTTTTAGCGTAAAAAGTTTCCTGGGTGGCCTTCTTTTATGAGGGGCCTTCTAATAGCATTGTAGGAGAAGTTTTCTAAAAATTAGGTCAAATCCTTATGCCAATGCATGCCCTCTCATATCATCTGATAGATAAAATATACGCAGACATTTTCTGAAGAGAGGGATGGATATTCTGTAGGAAAAGTTAAACAGTAATTATTCATAATTGCAGTTGTACAAAATTTTTTTCGTTCTATTTCTCTAAAGGAAATTCACAATGAATCAAGGCTATATTATTTTCAGCTTCCTTCTTCAGTAAGTTCCTAACTAATTCATGTATTTTAACAGTAGTTATATCAGTACTTTCATCACTACTCTATTTTGAACTTATGCCGCAAGCTGAAACATCGTACTCGTAGTTCTAGATGCTCCAAAGCACTCGCGTATGATGCCTTTCTCACTTCAACTAGTCATATCTAACGAAGTGATATATCAAATTGTAAAAGTAATTATCTTTAATATTACATCTTCGGACACAGAGCAATAGTTGACAGTTACATCTGAAGATAAAATTTCAGTCATATGGAGCAACTAATACCTGTCCATCTATAAATTAGCCGTGAATATTTTTTGAATAAATTAAGAACGAAACAAGACATAAAGTTTCGATTTCACTAGTTGAAAGAAGAGACATTGAGACGTCTTTTTATCCCGAACGGCATAAGACAAAATTGTTTTGAAACCAGTCATTTCTACAAATCATTCCAAATAATGCATAAGATTGTATGTCATCCTGATAAAACTACGGTTATATGTGCTTCAGATAGCGCGACTTCAGATCTATAGCTTGAAATGTTATTTGAATGATTTTATTCACACATTCTAATGGTAAGTAAGCAAATTATATGTTTTATTTCTCGAAAACTATTGAGTTCTCTTATATTTTGAGGAAATTTTCTCATTTTTTGTCAAAATTTCGTGTGAGTGACACTTCTGCCGTCTTTTTCTACCCCGAAATCTCCAGTTACGGTAGTTTCAAGTAAAACTGTCGGTTTTTGGTTGGTTCGAACACATGAGATGTCATTTCTATACAATATCTCGATGTATTGTAAAAAGATTGATTTTAAAAAGACTTCTCCTTATACAATATTGAAGAAATAGACGTCCCAATAGCTCCTCGGTAGACTGGTAAAACCACAGCTTTATGACCTTTTTCGTTTTTGAGTTATTGCCAAAATATTCACAACCATTTTATTTTCGGGCAGAGTAGATTATCGATTTTGATTCATTGAAAATAATCTTTCGATAAAAATCTCAGAACATATATTTTGTAAGTTTTTTTAGCTCTTCTTTTGAGTCGACGTCACTTTCATTGTTTATGCACCATGCTCATTTGACAAATATTTTTCTGGAAAACATCTTCTGACAAGAGAACTAAATCTATATTTTGGCTGTCCTCCTTATCCTCTCATAAGAGCTTTATTTACCGCTGTTTTGAAAATATTTGAATTAGTGAGTATTAGTATTACTTACTGCTTCCTAAAATAGACTAAAAGCTGAAAAACATGGCTAATGCCAAATCACGAAACATTTTAACTTAATACTCACTGACCTCCAGATAAGTGGGTATTGAAAGTCAAAAACCGAAAAAATATTTTGAATAGAAGACCCGGATCTTGTGTTATAGATTTCGCATAAAATCCTTAGGGGAGTCTTGTAATATGGGAAGGTTTTCTATTATAGAGGGAGGTTTAATGGAAAGTCATACAGATTCAGTTATAAATACTATTTTGAAACACAATAAAAATCGTTATGCAATTTCTCCACCGCTTTGCCCATAGAGACATGAAAAACGTGGTTGATCTATAACAATATATAACAGCATTTCTTAAACACTTATGATTCAGCTTTTGGATTTATATGTTACGGCAACATTGACTTAACCTAAGACTTCTGCTTTATTTGTTTCTTGATTTAAATTTGACTTATTACTATCTATTAACTTAAGACAAAAAAAAGCAAATTTACTCTTATATAGAAATTAATCAACCTTAATAAGGGGGAACAAACTGATTACTAATACTAGCAATCAATCTGAAATTATTGGTAATTGCTAATAGCTATGAGTAATCACCAGAGTCAATTTCTACAAAAAACGATGATGAAAATTTGACTTGTCTTCTTTGACTTCGTACAAATCTATTTGACCCATGATTCAAACTATTTATATATTTGGATAATCTTTGGATTTTTCACTTTCGAATGTGGCCATGATTACCCCTAGGTCACCCGAGATCGCATCATGTTTTGCCGATTCGATACCGAAGAAAACCTTCTTGAAATCTGATTGGTTGAAAAGCCGACCAATAGGCTTGCAGGCTTTTATTTCTCGCTTATAACATAAACGATCAGAGCTGCCAAGTTTGTCAATTAGTAGCCCGTGAAAAACTCTACAAAACTGTATATAAAAATATTTTCATAGAAATACCTTTCAATGACATCAAGATCCGTAATGATCAATAACTGATGGTACTTTTAAGTACATGGCCGTCTACTAGTAAATTGACTATAGTTCCACTAACCTCTTGCGAAAATCAGATTTAATATATGCCCTTGGACGCGCTTCGACTTGTTCTACAAATGATATATTTGGTTTCTCAATTTTGAACAGTTCTTCTTATTCGACAAGTTATTTTAAAAATTGGGATTAGGACTTTTGGTTAACCCTGGGTAATCATGGATGGTCTTTCAATTGACAGAAATAGAGTCAAAATTTGTCCTCACAATGGCGAACAAGACGGAGCATGCTAATTAGGAATACTAGTAAAACCCCCCACCCCACAGAATAGAAGCCCACTTGGCTTCTACTTTGTTTTGAAAATTGTAAGTCTTGGCATGGGCTTCTATTGTGATCAATTTTTTTTCATGTTGCAGCCAAAATCAAATCAGCTTTGAAGCTCAGAAAGTCTTAAAAACTTAGAAATCAGAATTTTCAAGGTGTTTCACAACTTTCGGAGTAGCTATCATAGTTTTTTTAGGAACTAAGATTTGATTATTAGTTGTTTCCAAGCTCCATATTATCCAACTGATAAATTAGTACGCTCTTGACACTACATTTTCCATCTAGATGTCGATCTATCCCCATCATTTCATGCATCTTGCTATGATAAGGAAAAACTCTATTTACATAATATGCTGCTGTGGAAAATTGACGAGCTTCCAAAGAATTTAAAAGAGATTTGTATGGGACATATAGCGATATGGTTCTGTTGAACGACTTCATTATGGAAGCTAATATACAGTTCAGTTATACAAAAAGATATACTTTAATAATCGCGATAGTTATATGAAGTATACTCTGTCTACGTAAGAAAAGTCTCCCATTTTTTTGAGAGATCAATAGTTCACATCTTGTTAAATGTTATATTAATTGACATCGTATCATTGTACATTGGGATTTGCTTTTTTAAATCTCATAATCCCTAGCCTAATTGGCATCAGTGATAGTTCAGCTTTTTAAGAAACCTTATTTTTCGATTAAAGATTTGTTCATATTGCTGTGAAGTTGATAAAAATTTCCATTATTTCACCTCTGAGTGGTATATAAATCCATAAGAGAAAAAAATCTAATAGAACGATATTGTTCTACACAGTTATACTTTATTATTATATACGCGTACTTGTTTTTAAACATTTGATAGATGTTCATTTATCTGTTGATAGAAAAATACATAAAATACAAATGAAATTATGCACATAAAGTGAGCTACAATTAAAAAGTGAGAACTCTTGAAATAATTTATCCAAATTTTTTAAAATTTTCTATTTTGTGCTCATTTCGGTCAGAGTGAGCTTCTAATATGTTTGGAAAGTTATAACCTTGGGACTGGGCTTCTATTATAGGGTGGGCTTCTAGCCTGAGAGGGCGGGGGTTAGTCAATTTGTAATCAGTTTGTTCGCCCTTGACAGAAATCAATATAAATGAACGAAAATTTAGAAATCAAGAAATTAGTTTGTTTCCCCTTGAGTCATAAAATG
Source organism: Macrotrachela quadricornifera (assembly GCA_022393335.1). Classification (NCBI taxonomy): domain Eukaryota; kingdom Metazoa; phylum Rotifera; class Eurotatoria; order Philodinida; family Philodinidae; genus Macrotrachela; species Macrotrachela quadricornifera. The sequence goes on from JAJEKB010019853.1 coordinate 97,417, forward strand.
TCCCGATCTGGAAAAAAAATCACAATATAACAAAAAAAAATTATTTCGTTCTAGTCAATCATTCAACATTTCAAAGTCATAATCTTGAAAAAATTCAATTTGACAAAAAAATACTAATACTTACAGTTTAAAACCATTCTTTAATGTCTGAATCTCTAGATTTATAATCAAGTATCGTCCATGTGATTCATTGAAGTTATCAACCATCACAAAAGTCATCATTATTCCTCTTTATAATTCTAATAGCAATATCCTCATACAGCTAATCTTTAAATAACCTATGACAACAAAAAATATTATACAATAATAATTAGTTTTAGTAATATTGTTTGATATTAATATGACTTAATCAAATACATTGAAAGCGAGGAGTACATTAGTGAATACATGAGAACTGATTTTCACTGTTACAATTACAATTGAAGCTATAGCAGCTAACGGCAATTAATTGTTTATATAAGTGTAAATCAGTATTGTCCTAGATTTGGTAAAATGAATAAATATGGGAGAAAATCAGAAAAAAACTTGTTTAAGACGGCGAAGATGTGTCAACAGTGCAGGCTCGCAGGGCACACTCAGGTGCTGCCGGCATGTCGAATACAAAATAGGCGCCGCAATGAGTAACACGCACTGGCTGAGTGGCAATGCGAGCACAAGGTGTACCACCAGCGCTGACATAGCACATAGTCCCAACTGTTGTTGAGTAAAGTACCGAAGGATAAACACCAAACAACCATCCAGGACTTCCTCCGCCACATAAACGAAGACCAGAGTCTGGAATACGATTGATGATTGCCGTGCCTGCTTGATCAACAAAACGTGTCCAACCAGCAGTCAAATTAGTGTCGCAAGATCTTCCAGAACCTGAACCTTCACGACGGGTAAAATCATCAACACGTTTGTATTTAGTACACTGAACAGGAGCCACTAGATAATAAAAAGAAAAGTTTGTCGTAAGCTTTTTCTTTTTATTCAAGATACCTTGCTGGTATTTGTGGAAGCCGAGTGCTATGAGCATTTCATTGAATTCATCTTTGACTTTCCATGATGGTGGTTCAAATACAGTATCAATTGATTGATTAGCACGGATCGACCAACGACGAAGTTGATGGAGAAAATATTTAAAAAGATCTGGTGGGAAATCAAGAAAAATATAACCTTTGTTATCACGAGGCCAGTTGTCCAACAACAAAAGTTTTGTGTTCGGCACATACGACAAAGTAGAATAAGTTGTAGATAATAATTCCCCGCCAACATTGAGGTATACAACTTTATTATATTCTGTTTTGTTCATATTAGTGTCTGATTGACAGAATCTAATACTGTTGTTTAGAATAACAAATGATACCTATTTAGGTGAATATAGGTATAATTTGAGAAAAATAAATTATGAAAATATTCACGTTACCGCAATAAAGAAGAACATCTACGCTGCTATTAGGGATTCGACTAACAGTAATAGAAAATGTAACTCTTCGTTGTCGCACAACAATTCTCCTTAGAGTTTCTTAGTACTATTTTTTTTCTTTTTTTGTCTCTTATCTCTTGCCGGTCGTTCTGTACGATCAATGCTTTCCGCTGCACAAAATTGTATGCTGTACGCGCTAGTGGTGTAACTTATGATATATATAAAAGCAAAGGAATGAAAGATTAGACATTTATCATTAATAAAAAAATATTTTCGTCCTTAAGATGACAAATCGTTTGACAACGTTTCTCAATGTACATCACAAGAGTAATATTGTGGGAAGAAAAAGAAAAAAAGCGTTTGTTCTTCACAACCTACTTATATAAATGAAAGATAGGGTTTCATTTCACTGATTCTTAATTAGCTAAATATTTTATTTTCTTTATTTAATGGTTTTCTATAATAATAGTGCAACATTCATGATAATTATCTCTGTTGCAAAGTTAAACATGAAACATTGCAAATGTATATAACTGCATTAAAAGGTTACACGACATTTCCGCGCGTAACGTATAAACGACACTTCCGCGGCGCCCTCACCCTCACTTGACGTGTGCGCGGAAATGTCGTGTCAGGCATTAAAGTGCTCTGTGTACATGTACAAATTTCACTCACATAACATTTATGTGACATATTGCAGAACGAATTACGTTCGCGATAATATACATTAAATTTTTTGCATGTATGCATATCAACACATCTACTTCTGTACGCTTGTCCAAAAAGTCCGTGCAATTCATATACAGAATTGAAAATAATATTATTCGAACAAAGATTAAATAATGATTTTTATACCAGATGAAAGCTCGTCAAAAACGAGATTTATTTATACTAAATAGTATGTGTTATTAAAACAGTTTAGTGTCGAACTTAAGAAAGTTGAGGTAAGAAAAAATAAGGCGCCAATAATTCCAATACGAAATAAATATCTTTCTCTTGTACATTTTACATGGTGCGATAGAACTCATCAAGCTCTGCAAAACTATCTTAGTTGAAATATTTTAAGCTACTTTTCTGAGATAAAAGATTCAAAGAACTATCTGAAAAATATCGAAAAAGGTTAAAGAATTCATTTTTTATATGAATGAAAAATATTTGCTTTTCCCAATAGAACTAGACTTTTTTCCTTATTTTATAATCTCATACGCTTCCAAATACATCTGTCGGATAATGAAAAAAATTCGTCTAATTGGTATATTTGGAAGCGTATGAGATTATAAAATAAGGAAAAAAGTCTAGTTCTATTGGGAAAAGCAAATATTTTTCATTCATATAAAAAATGAATTCTTTAACCTTTTTCGATATTTTTCAGATAGTTCTTTGAATCTTTTATCTCAGAAAAGTAGCTTAAAATATTTCAACTAAGATAGTTTTGCAGAGCTTGATGAGTTCTATCGCACCATGTAAAATGTACAAGAGAAAGATATTTATTTCGTATTGGAATTATTGGCGCCTTATTTTTTCTTACCTCAACTTTCTTAAGTTTGACACTAAAACCTTTTATAACACCTACTATTTAGTATCAATAAATCCCGTTTTTGACAAGCTTCCAATTTATCCTATAGATTATCATAAAAATGTCAAATCGCTGTCTCCATCGCAATGGTTGGTTGACGTGATTACAAGATGTGGCGATTGTCACATAATAAAGTTTTCATTTGTTCTGTAAGTTCTTGCGAGATGACACTTTTCATTTTAATTAAGAATCTACAGCTGAAAATAGAAAAAAAAAGAAGATTTGACTGCTACTGGCTGAAAATGTAATCTTAGGTCAAGCGTTCGCCGATCATCTCCGTAACATTCATTTAACGCTATCACGGCGACTTGGTTTTTCGAAGATTGTAACCTCAATATACCAATTTTCATGCATGCTCACCCTCGATAAATGTATTCATGGATATTTTCGATGTATGGGAAATATCCTAGTGACAAATATGGATTTTTTCAAAAAAATTTACCATGTTGATGTTTTCCTATTCTCTTTTCTTCTGTGATACGTGGGATATTTTCGACTTGTCCATGGATGCATATATAAATGGATAGATCATTCTAATCGAAATAATGAAAATAAGCTGAAGTCACATCCTTAAAATTTGCAATTTATATGCTATTCGAAGAAACAGATACAGAGAAAAGTGGCTACTCGCAAAGCGATGTAAGCAGTTTGGATAATGGAGTTTTCCAGACTGCAATTCCAATCTACAAGCTCCGAAGAAGTTACAGACGATGATAATGATGATGTGGATTCACAAGTCTGAGGCGAAATAGAATCAGAATTGGATACTGAATTCTCGGAAGATTATGGAATGATGGAAGAAGTACCAACAAATTTAGAAGATAGTGCGATCAATTCTATCGATTGCTACCGACATTTCATCACTAATGAGATTATTAGTCTCATGGTTCTTAAAACCAATCGATACGCAGAGTATCGCGTAGAAACATAAAAGCTTATCAAACGATCAAAAACTCTTCAGTCGCGACCAACTTCTACTGAAGAAATGTTCAGATTTCTGGGAATTATACTTGAAATGGGACTAGTACAAATGCCAGAAACAGATTATTATTGAAGTCATTCAAAATACGATGTCAAGAGATCGATTCGAATTACTTCTCAATTTTTTTCATTTTTCCAAACAACCAAGACGAGCATGCAGACCAAGACAGGTTGTTTAAGTTCAAATGACTTTCAGATTTATTGAGAGCTAGATTCAAGTCAATTTACGTTCCTGGCTTCATTATTTCTATTGATGAGACAATGGTACCATGAGAGGGGAGTTTTTATTCAAACGATATATTCCTGGAAAAGTGTACAAATACAGAATTAAGATATACAAGCTGGCAGCTACTAATGAATACATCCGGATTTCTATGATTTATACTGGCAAGCAGGATCCAGCGACTAGTCTTGGACACTGTCAACCTGTCGTACTCGATCTGGCAGATGATCTTCTGGAATGTCATCGAACTGTAGTAGTTGACAACTTCTTTACAAGCATTTCTCTCGCAAAATGCTTATAGCAAAATGATACTTATCTTATTGGAACATTGAGAAGCAATCGCGCTGGATAGGGGCATGGAGTGGTTCAGAAACATCTCAAACGTGGTGAAGTTTGTGGACTTCAGAGTAACAATGGTATAAAACTAATCAAGTGAAAAGATAAACGTGATGTTTTGATGGTATCCACGAAGCCATCGCGTTTGGCAACGTTGATAGACACTAGAAAAACGTATCAAGCCAGTCAACGCATCATGAAACAGATTTGTCTGACTAGTTATCAACATACTATAAATACCGCCGACGGTTCAAAAAATGGTATCATAAAGTGGCGTTTGAGATGATACTTGGAGTGTCAATAGTGAATGCTTATTCAATTTACAAAGAATATTATGGCACGAACATTATGACGATAAAATAGTTTCGCGAAAGTCTGGTGCCATCTTTACTTCTTGGTGAGCCATCCGCGAATTTGAAACCTAGTCCCATAAAACGTTCAACCAGTCAAATAAGGCGTAAGCTCGCGGATCACAACCTCGAAGAGACAGACGAATCTGGCCGCGATGTTCGAAGACGTGGTGTTGGCTGCTATGCAAAAATTAGAGGGCACAAATCAAAACAAGCCAGTAATGCAATAGCGGAGAAACTAAAAACTTTTTGCTCAGTTTGTGATAAAATTTATTGTGATTGTTGTTTCGGTAAGAAAAATCATGCTACAAATAAAATAGTTCAAACAATGTCCAGTCAGAGTAGATAATACATCGTATGTAAATTTATGACAAAGAAACAAAGGCAAAGTGTTTTGTTTTTCACTTTCTTTCAAAACTGGGATGGATCTCAACAGTGGAATCCATCGCTGTGAATGGACTAAATAAATGCTCATCATTTCCATTGTAAAAACTGCAACATTTCCGATTGATTATATTTGTAAGGTCTTGGAACGATTTTTCAATGTAGGAGATTCTAGCGTTGTTTTTAAGGCTTCTTAAAAAGCACGATGCCAGTAGCAGCGGCTTTTTGATAAATCATATAGCTATTAGGCTTATCATTAGCTTCTAAAAGACTTTCTTTTGCTAAAGTTTCTGCTACTTCTTTTTTGCATTCGAAATTCTTAAATTTTTCATGGTCAGTTTTATATTTTGCATCGTCTAAGAATTCCAAAATGAATAAAAGATTTTTGTATAAAGAATTGATAGCAAAAAACAGTCCTTGATCGCTCATTTTATCTTTGAACGCTTCCATTGCATCTTGAGTCGTCTGTTGTTCAGTTCCATCTGGGTTCGTAATTAATATATTTCTGTATGAATCTGTCATTTCTTATATAGAAATTATTGAAAACTGTGGTGGAAACCCACTGCTACTATTGAATAGTATAAACAGCATCAACCAAGATGTTGATCACTTTTTGAACCTTCACGAACACATAAATCGCTCCAATGGCAGTCAGTGATGTATGGACAAAATAAATACTATTACCAGTCTTTGACATCTCATATCCTACAATAGATCCTTCGATATCTAAACGTTACAGATAGATGCCACAAAGACAAAATTTGAACAATTGTTGCAGTATTACTGTTGCTATAGAATTTCGAATAGGTAATATTTCCTGAGCATGACTGATCGTCGTTTTGTCTCCAACATTTATACGACTCTTTGACAACTTGTCCTGCTTGTGTCATCTTGAAAACAAAGTTGGATCATGCTTAGAGGGTTACGAGGAAATGTCATAGCTGCTGAAACAGTAGAAGTAAAAACAAGCGTTTGTGTGGGCGGTGTCATTGCGCTCGAGTGAAAGCCTCCAAAGACACCTAATACTGACTGAAACGTTGAATTTATTTGATATTATAAAGAAATGGTTTCAGAAGGAACTGCAGTTTGTTGACAATCAAAGGATTGTTTATTTATTAAATAGCCTCCAGCTCTCATTTCATCTATGGCACTCGTGATAGCAGAAGCAGAGAGTTGATAAAATTCAAAAGCATATAAAAAATGATTAACAGTGCCCAACTAGAAGTGAGATAGTTCGTTCCATAACATTGAAACAACTTGTAAAGATTGTTTTCCAAATTAATGTTGGTTCTAAATTCTGCGGAGATCAAACCTGTAGGCACAAGACTTCTATTATTATAGCTGAAAAAGCCATGAGGTTTAGCATAGAATGTCTACGTCTTTGTTACTGTAGATGTGTCTTGAATAGCATTCAATCGTCTAGTGTCATCTGTGCCACTTCCTGCGTGAAAATTGGCGTTTTGGTGGTCTTGTCTCATCACTGTTTCATGAATCTTCACAGCCATTATCTCGTGGTCTCTAATGTGATCAATCTATTGTCTCCCAAAGGTAATGTTAACTGATTTATTAGCTTTATGAGCACGATGTTTTTGCCACATCAAACAAGTATTTGCAGTAGCAGAGCAAGCACTCGTCACGGTATTTGTAGCGATTACATCGAACTGATAATAAAGTTCTGAAATATGCCAGAAATCAGCTTTTGGAATCACATAAGAAATTCTAGTGAGAGTAGTATTAGCAGAATTTGAAGCTAATGCGCCTGTTTCAGTAAATGTCGCAATGAAACTAGAATTCCTTGATACTTACATTTGACTCAGGCATTGCTTACCTACAATTCGGCCAAGGCTTTCTAGGGCAGATGGGATTTCATTTGACAATTTTTTCAGTAATTGATAAAAGACCCATTATTTTTAACATATAATCTTAAAACAATTTATAAATATATATGTTAATATGGGATTAAAGATATTAAATTCTATTGAGTTAGAGAGTGGCCTTGCAGTTTCCAACGCTCAAGTTATTATAAAAAGCATAACTATTGCCAAAAAGACGGATGGTCATGATGTTAATTACAGATATAAAATTTACAATGATAAAGACAGTGATGGCGCTGGGAAAAAATCTTTGAAGAGTGTTGAAAAAGATTTCTCCATAAAAGATGTTCGTTCTATATCTGTCTCTAGTTTATATAGTATCGTTAAATAAGATTTTATCCAAACTGAAGGTGTGTAATTTTTTGTTATTTTGGAATTTTTAAAATAACACAATGTGTGTTTAAGCCATTCCAAGCTGAAAGCAACGAAGCCCTTCATTTGTTAATCCATGAGCGATTCCAGAATATTTCTCTATGGCGCTTACTCTTTCTTTTACTTTTGAAGTCACGTGCTTTATATCCTCCCCAATTCCAGGCACTGCGCTAGCGGCTGCGCCTACTTACGATGCAATATTATGAACCTTTGAAATAACAGAACTTGCTCTTGAAATACTACTCAGTAGATAGTTTACATAGCCTCTAACTAAAGAATACGCAGTAGACAAAATTCTTTTTAAGAGAGGTAATGAATCCAAACATTTTCTAAATTATAACGATCAAAATTTTTCATTTTTATTAATTGTTCTATATAAAATGTATTTAGCGGATATTCTAGCGGAGAGAGAAAGAAAGAAACAACATTTAGCTTTCAAGAATGATATAAAAACGACTCCAACATATTATGTTTCTCAAGTTGACAGCGGAATTCCTTTCAAGCCATTTACAGAGACTAATAAAGAACGAGACAGAAGTATTAATTATGAATGGAATAAAATGACAAAAGAAGAACAACACGCATTCTGGGTGAGAAAAATGAAAGAACAAGCAGAAAAGGACCGTATAGAAAGAGAGAAAAACCAAAACGTTCTTCTTACCCCTGAACAATAGCATCAAATTTGGTTACAAAAAATGAAGGAGTAAGAAGAAATTGATAGAAAAGTCTAAATAACATTAGCTGTTCTAATTACAATCAAAGGCGTTGCTCCACTGACATTATCAATATATACAAATTCAAACTTAGAAGAATCTAAAACACTTGAACAGTTGTCTTTTGCAATTGCTTCTGTTTCATTTTGAGAGATGCTTTTGAAAAAGATCTTTTGATCACTGTTATCCCGTATAATTGGAGGAATTAACTTGTATTTTTGACTTGTAAAAGCATAAGAAATTTCCAAATGTCTTCGTTTGATGAATAGAATTGTCATTGGACTATTTTTTTGTTAGCAAACTCATTTGCTAAATCATCCAGATATTAATGTTAGTTGATGAAATATAAGTAAATAAACTGATTGCAAAGTAAACAAGTTCATCAATCATTTTATTCCATAAGAAATTATTACAGTGAAGCTTTCAACCTTTTCAAAAGGTCATTATCAACGCCAGAATATGTAAAAAAAGATCTTACGAGGGCAGGTCACCAACTTAAAAATCCCTTTTGAAATGAAACATAGTTGACCATGTGCAATCCACTATGCTGAATCCGAATATCAGGGTCTTTACGGCTAATACATCGATTAAGACCCAGTTTTCCAGAAAACCAGGTTTCCAGAGACAAATTTTTTTTCTAAAATGATTTTCTGATGTTCCCACATGATAGAGGACATTCAGTTGCATGTAAAAACCTATTTCAATCGCCGTTTTAGTAGTTACTGAACTTGTATAAGACATGAAACTTCATGTGTTTGAATATTTTTATCCTGTTTTTACAATTTTTATGTTAAAGTGTAATTTCTTCCAGTATCTTCCACCTCGATCTCTGTGTTTAGATATCATCTCTGATGATATCCTATGCGCATTTATGTGTATACCTGGATAATTTTTCCATATATATAGTCCGCGTTTTCATATGTAAAAGTGTGCAGAGTGTGGTCTTCTATCTTTATTGTCTCAACGTCATTTATTATTTGGCCCTTATTAACCTTCTATATTCTGAAGTACGATTTACGTTTAACAAATTAGACAACATAGCATTATTTAACTTTGGTTTTCGGTATAATGAATCCTTACGAAGTTATTAATCTTTTAACTGATATGGTGAAGATAAATCTAGACGTATGTCCTCCATCTAAAGTCACATCACAAAAAAGAGAAGTTGCACAATATCTCTTTGAAACTTTGAAATCTTTCAAAAATGCTACAAAATTTAATTATCAAGAAGAAGCAGCCTTAGATTTACATGCCATGTCAGATTATATTAGCAGTGACGAAGACAGATATACAACTGATGACAACGGTGACGAAGAGTGGAGAAATGATGAAGGTGAAAAAATCACACATAATTTAAATCAGTATTCATTGGAGTACATGAAAGCAGTAGTTGCTTTTGCAGATGAGAAAAATGCTGATGGAAAACGTTGCCACACATGGAAAAGTATACATAATCGCTTTAAATCATTACCAAATCAAAGTTACGTAAGTTTATTTCGCAATTACTTACAAAGACAAGGTACTAAACAACAAAAATGTCGTGCAATTGATAAAATTACTTATGATAAATTCATCAATGCACGAGAACGAGCACTTCCTATACATGATTTAGATCTGCAAAGATAGGCATTGAAAACTGCTGACGAAGTGAAATTGAACAATTTTCATGCATCACATGGATAGCTAATTAATTTTAAACGTAGACACGGAATAGTTTCTCGTCGAATTACCAACATGGTTGCACGACATGATATTGAAAATTATAATGTGGCGAGAAGTCAAAGCAAGATTTCCTTGTACAATATTCTCATCTATTATCTGATTATAATCCGTCGGAGATAATTAATACTGATTAGTTCGGTGTTGAAAAAGAAGATCATTCCTTCAGGACATTATCAGCAATTGGAATGAAAAAAGTTTATGGCATTGTATCATCTAAAACTGCATGCAGTCATTCTTACACTATACAACCTTCTATTTCACTTGATTGTAAAGTAGTAGGACCAATTTTACTGTGTTTGCAAGAAATTAATGGCAGGATGGATGAAACTGTGAAAAAAAATCATTCAAGCCGACTAATGTTGTCATTTCGTGCTCTTCGTCAGGGAAATTGACTTCTTCATTAGTTGCTTATTGGAGAGACAAATGTTTACTTCCTAATATAGGGAAAAAGTGTTTGTTGCTATCCGACAGCTGGGCTGGACACAAGGATCAAAAACTTTATGATAAGAAAAATGTGACGCTAAAGAAGTATTTCGTGTAGAAATACCGAAAAGAACTACAAGTGAACTGCAAACTCTGGATTGTTTTTATAAGAGACAAATGAAAAACTTTATAAAGAAGATATACAATCGTATTGCTTTGGATCAAATACCAATTCATTTGTATGAAACAAATAATATTATTAAGCTAGTTTCACTTATGCATGGCCAACTTTCAGCACCTGTATTCCAACTTATGGTGAAGTATAGTTGGTTTTCAGCTGGTTTGTTAAAACAAAATTCTTCTCCTTTCTCAACTGTTAATGAAATATGTTTTCCATTAATAGCACCATATAAACAATGTGAACTACAAGCATATGTTGAGGGTGTCTTTATTACATGTGCACACTGTTAAAAGAAAATGTGTTTTAAACATTTTTTTATCGACTATCATTTCCATGGTTAATTATCAGATAGTAAGCATTTAAGATTTAAAAAACAATTGTAAAATAATCTCAGACTGCCTTCTTTCTATATTGGACATGAAGTTTTATTTAAGTAGTACATTGATTAAAAGTATCAGATACTCAAGTTTTAGTGGAGAAGAGCTTTTACCTTTAAAGTTTTTTTCACAAGTTTTCCTATTATTGATCTTGTTTTCTATATTATATTCATTTTGACTTTGTAGTTTCTAGTCAAAAAAAAAGTTTATTCAATAAAAAAAACCTCAACTCCACTTATTGTCTTTTTCAGGTACGGTTTCTGTAAGAATAAATAATAAATCTGTTAAATTTTGCAATTAAATGTGTTTTTCTGACAATTGTTAGTACTTATTTAAATTAAGAGAGACGGCATTTCTCAGATATACATCCTTGCCGTACATAATTATACTTATCACAAAGAGTTTTTATCAATAGAATTATACCAAAACACGACTGCCATATGCAAGTAGAGACAGATTTACAATGTACTTCAACATAAAAGCACGAAATAGGCTAAAAAACAATCAAACACATGGAGTTTCATGTCTTATACAAGCTCAGTAACTACTAAAACGTTGACTGAAATAGGTTTTTATATGCAACTGAATGTCCTCTATCATCTGGGAACATCAGCAAATCGTTTTAGAAAAAAATGTTTTGGTCTCTGGAAAACCGGATCTTAATAGATGCATTAGCCGTAAAGACCCTGATATTCGAATTCAGCATAGTGGATTGCATATGGCCAACTACGTTTCAATTCAAAAGGGATTTTTAAGTTGGTGACCTTTCCTCGTGAGTGGTATTTTCATATCGCCATTATAATTCGATCATTTGCTCGAATAGCTATCGATCTCCTTCATTTCGCAATTCTATGCGTTCGGCGTTACAATTCCTAAGAAATTCCTTGGCTGTTGTTATGTCTCGACACTGATTATTTTGTTTTCTATCTCAAAGATATTCTTCATCAAACAACCTGCAATAAAACGAGCTCGATGCGTTCGTCTAATGGACCGTTGAAATTATTCGTTGGTGATTTAGGTGACAATCGGAGGACCGATTTAAATCGTTTATTTAGTAAATATGGAGAAATCTCCACGATCTATGTTGATGAGAATAAACGGTTTGCATTCGTGGAATTTACATCAGCTAGCGATGCTCAACGTGCCCTTAAACCTACGCAGAATAAAACTATCAATGGTTCGAAATTGCGTGTCGAATATGCCAAATCCAAGAAAACAGCTCGAGATCATCGACGACCATTATCTCGTGATTGTTCGCCAATGTCACTTCTCTACAGTCATCTACAGGTTCAAATCAGTGCAGAGGATCCTCGTCTGAAAAGAAACAGTGAATCTCTCTCTAGGTAACCGCCAATCGTTTACCACCGATGCAAGTCTTTCGTCAGAGTTATTATCAACAGAATCCATCGACAATGGTCTCGAACTCTCGAAGTCGATCTTTAACACCACCTTCGTTTAAACATAATCTTCGTCTCCCACCGATGAATCATCTCCGATCACAGGAGTTCTATTATCAACATCCCGCGATGTACAGTAATTCGACTTATTATCGAAGCTATGTTGATCAATATTTAGTTCAACCATTACCACCAACGGCTTTTCTTCCTTCAGCACCGTCCTCTCGTGCCTATTGATCGGTGTAGTCATCTTCGGATCTGGATCGTTATTCGGCATCGAACATGTCGATGCGAGCACGTCGTAGTCGTAGTCGACGGAGGTACATGGAATTCTTTCTTCTCGACCGTCGTCATTCATCGTTGCCAACAGCATATCTACTAGACTAAAGTTCTTTTCTCTTTCAAAGCAGACAGTTCTTGAAGAAGAAGAAGGATGGAATTGATCTCCAGGTTGATTTTTTCCGAGCGGCTATTCATTCAGTTCGAGTTGATTTTGAAGAAAAGTGTTTCTTTTGATTGAAGGAAACGAATGATGAGTTGTTTTAGAACTTCAACGGAACGTCGAGATCGAAAGTGTAAACGGCGCACATCGTCCTCGGCATCACCTGCAGAACATCGAGAACGTGGCCCGAGAACACCACCACCACCACCAGCAAAATCATCAACGCATCGATCAAAAAAAAGGTGAAAGATTCGGAAGTGCTGAAAACATTTCAGAACTCTTTCCTGCTTTGATGCTTAGATCTCGTTCGGGTTCGGATGCAGTTGCTTCGACAGCTAAACAACCATCTTCGTCGACTTCATCGTCTGACGAGGAAGAAAAACGTACCAATTCTACCAGATGAAGAAAAAATCCTTCAGATCAGAGATTGAGATATCACTTATTTTGTCTTTAGAAGATCATCAGACAAGGATTCAAATCGGAAACATTCGAAGAGAAAAGGCAGAGAATGAATAATCGAATCAAATTTTTACTGTTTAATTGTATATTGTGTTTTCTTCTGTTTGCCATCGATCATGTGATTATATCCCTAACTTTGTTCCCTTTGTGATCACTCTTCTTCTCGTTGCTACCATGTGTTGTACGATCACATATGGCTAATGCTTCAATCATGTGTGATTGCTGTTTCAAACAAATGAACTGTGAGTACGAACTCCATAATCAAAATTTCTTCAGGGGATAATCAGTATCCTCCGCAATTCAAATTTATCTTGGGAAGAAATTGTTTTACCTCGTGTCACGACTAGAGATTAACCGATCTCTTGTGACTTGATTCGGTGGACCGCCATTGTTTTCCTCATGGCAGCTTTCAGGTGGCTACCTATTGCATTCTGATGCATGATCTTTTTCATTGGAATCACCATCCGCTTCCGACTCAAACCTAGACCATCTCATTTTCTCTCACTACGAAAAACGTAGTTGATATTGAACAACAACTTGAAATGAACTACTGAGTTGAAATAAGACTGGATTCGGAACTGGTGGTCTTTCACAGTTACTTTGGTGTGGATGATGTTGCAATAAAATTTGATGTGATCACCTTTGCTTCGAGCACACTTTCGCAATCTGCTGTGATCGGTGGTTCATTTTCCTATGAAAAAATCAGCGAAAAGGAAAGCCATACGTTCAAGGTGTAGTCGATCTGGATGGCATACCTAGTAACTATTAGACTATAGTTATGACTTATTTTGCACATGTTACTGATTACATCAATGAAAACATCAGTTATTTGCAAGAGATACTTTGGAGAATACAGATGATACACTCTGAACTTCACGATGTGTTGACTTTGTAGCATTGTCGTCAAGCAAGGTGCATCTCAGTGACCCCTGAATTTTCAACTTAAATTACTAGTGAGACAATATCTTATTAGAGTGTCTCTGTGAGCGTTTCTCTAGAATAAGACATGTTTTGCAGTTCTATTGGTATTCGTTGGTCGATCTGACTAGAGTGATTACTGGAAAGTGCCGCATTCGATGGCTACATATCACTTTTTCGAACTACCATATCGTTCAAATCCCACATTACGTACATGTATACCCCCTCGGATGGTTACATCAACTGTTTTCGAATCTTTTAGGTGCGTCAGAAAAAAATGCTTCATACTACTAGAATCAGCTCATCAAGTTCGCCAAACGGAGATGTTTTCCATTCGTAATGATGATTCACGCTCGGATACTATCTCTCGTTAGCCGATGTGAAACTAGTTATAGGACCTTAGTCCCAAGATTTTATCAGTCGGTTAGTTTAATCCGGATTCAAAATTCAATTTAATAAACGATGAAATCTTTATGGTCCAATAGGAGGGAGTGGTATACCAAAATGTTGAGCTATAATTACAAGTGTAATACAGTTTAAGGAAAGTACAAGCTGATCTCGTATGGGATGTTTCGAAGAATGATGTTGATCATAGAGTTCGAGTCCACATAGATAATGATCGTAAGCTTCATTGTAGAATTGCATGGAATATTTAACATCTCCAAGTCAACAATAAGCACCGACAGTCTTCAAAGAGTTCGCAGGCAATGAAGGTAAGCTTACAATTTTTGCGCAACACATTACCACTTCTAACAAAATCTTCTGTTTTGCGTACAAAGCGGCCAGCTTCTCGAGAATATCAGCAAGTTCTTCATCTGTATTCAATATTTCGGCCATTTTTTCATTTAGCTCGATCGCTTGATGAACATTGCCCTCTGTGCAGGCTTGAGCCTCTTCGATTAGTAATCTACGTTTGATACAATAATTATCGTGCCAGAAAAAAGCTTTCCATACGCGAAAAATAGGATCTTCCCGTGGGCAGCGCAGGCTTTGGAGACAACGACCGGAATAGCTGGGCTGCAAACCGTTGATATTGCTTGGCATAGTCGTCTAGATCGATTGAAACCCGTTGATCTGTGGTGGATGGGCGTAGTGAGGTATCCAGATAAGTTCCTAGTGAATCAAAAAAATCTCGAAAACCAGGACAGAAATCATCGATTTCAGGGTTTTTAGCCAAAAAACGATCGAAGAACTTCTTCATACTCAAATCGGACGGATTGAGTCGATTGACTTGAGCGCATTCAGATAAATAAGTTCCCATATCGTCCAGGCTAGTCATATGTGATCGGAGAATTTCGAATACAGGATTTGAGGTTTTCGGCATCGATTGAATGAGTTGTTTCGCTCTCTCATGTTCACCCAACATACCTAATATTGGTAGTAAATCCAAAACGTATGAACTTTCGCCTAGGCATGCACCGAGCCCGAGCTTCCCGGGCTCGGCCGTTCCCGGGCTCGGTCATTCCCGGGCTCGGCCATTCCCGGGCTCGGTCGTTCCCGGGCTCGGTCGTTCCCGGGTTCGGTCATTCCCGGGCTCGGTCGTTCCCGGTACCGGGATTCCCGGGAATTGAAGTACTTATATAAAGGTACTCCAGTGTCCTCAACTACTATACTATGGGGGTACCCTTAGGTCCTCATCTGCTATACTATACGGGTACTCTTAGGTCGTAATCTGCTATTATATAGGGGTACTCTTGGGTCCTCATCTGCTATACTACGGAGGAACTCTTGGGTCCTCATCTGCTATACTACCGAGGTACTCTTGGGTCCTCATATACTCTACAATGGGAGCAGTCTTGGGTCCTCATATACTCTACAATGGGGGCACTCTTGGGTCCCCAAGTACTATACTATACGGGTACCTTGGGGTCCTCATCTGCTATACTACAGAGGTACTCTTGGATCCTCATCTGCTAAACTACGGAGGTACTAATGGGTCCTCAAGTACTATACTACTGAGGAACTCTTGGGTCCTCATCTGCTATACTACAGAGGTACTCTTGGATCCTCATCTGCTGTACTATGGGGGTACTCTTGGGTCCTCAAATACTATGCTATAAGGGTACGCTTGCCTCCTCATCTGCCATACTATAGGGGTATCCATGGACCCTCATCTGCTATACTTTACGGGTACCCTTAGGTTCTTATCTAATATGCTTTAGGGGTACCCTTGGGTTCTCAAGTGTCATACTGTAGGAGTACCCTTGCGTCCTAAAGTTAGGGATCGCGCCATATATTTATTCCACTAGTAACTAAGTATCTATCGTTAAGTGCTGGTCGCGGCATCCGCTTTTCTATTAGTCGAGAAATAGCCCAATCAGATGGCCGCAAAATGTAGCTCGCTTATTTCATGGACAACCGTCGGAGATTCTATGAAGACTTTTCTAGGACACCCTTGATAACCTCAAATTAGCCGGAATAACCCTATGTTCCATCCTTATCTTCATGGAGAAAAACTTCCTCGAAATCTGATTGGCTGAAAATGTAACTCACTTATTTCATGGACAACCGTCGGAGATTCTATGAGGACTTTTGTAGAGCACCCTTGATAACCTCAAATTGGCCCGAATAACCATATGTTCCATCCTTATCTTCATGGAGAAAAACTTCCTCGAAATCTGATTGGTTGAAAATGTAACTCACTTATTTCACGAACAACCGTCGGAGATTCTATGAGGACTTTTGTAGAGCACCCTCGATAACCTCAAATTGGCCCGAATAACCA
>JAJEKB010019853.1:114287-124451 GCA_022393335.1 Macrotrachela quadricornifera
ACTTTTGTAGAGCACCCTCGATAACCTCAAATTGGCCCGAATAACCATATGTTCCGTCTTTATATTCATGAAGAAAAATCGTCTGGAGATGTGATTGGCTCCTACAAAAAAGTTTCAGCCAATCCGATTTCGAGGCGGTTTTTCTCCATGAAGATAAAGATGGAACATACGGTTATTCGGGCCAATTTGAGGTTATCAAGGGTGCTCTACAAAAGTCCTCATAGAATCTCCGACAGTTGTCCGCAAAATAAGGGAGCTACATTTTGCAGCCATCTGATTGGGCCATTTCGCGATTTATACGAAAGTGGATGCAGCGATAAGCACTTCACGATACATATTTAGTTACTAATAGAATAAATATATGGCGCGATCCCTAACTTTAGGACCCATGGGTATTCCTACAGTATGGCACTTAAGCACCCAAGGGTACTCCTAAAGTATATTGGATAAGGACCTAAGGGTACCCCCATTATATAGCAGATCAAGACCCAAGAGTACCACTATGGAATAACAGATGAGGACCTAAGGGTACCCCATGGAGTAGCAGATGAGGCCCTTAGGATACCCCCATAGTATAGTAGTTGAAGACCCAAGAGTACGTCTATATAATAGCAGATGAGGACCTAAGGGCGTCTCATAGTATAGCAGATGAGGACCCAAGGGTATCCCGACAGTATAGCAGATGTGGACCTAAGGGTACCTCCATAGAATTGCAGGTGAGGACCTAAGGGTACCCCCATAGTATAGTAGTTTAGGACCCAAGGGTACCCCATGGTATAGCAGATGAGGACCTAAGGGTACCCCCATAGTATAGTAGTTGAGGACCCAAGGGTACCCCATGGTACAGCAGATGAGGACCTTAGGGTATCCCATGGTATAGCAGATGAGGACCTAAGAGTACCCCTATAGTATAGCAAATGAGGACCTAAAAGTGTCTCTGTAGTGTAGTGGTTGAGGACCCAAGGGTACCCCATGGTATAGCAGATGAGGACCCAAGAGTACTCCTATAGCATAGCAAATGACGACCAAAGGGTAACCCCATAGTGTAGTAGTTGAGGACCCAAGAGTACCCCTATATAATAGCAGATGACGACCTAAGAGTACCCGTATAGTATAGCAGATGAGGACCTTAGGGTACCCCCATAGTATAGTAGTTGAGGACTCTGGGGTACCTTTATATAAGTACTTCAATTCCCGGGAATCCCGGTACCGGGAATGACCGAGCCCGGGAATGACCGAACCCGGGAACGACCGAGCCCGGGAACGACCGAGCCCGGGAACAACCGAGCCCGGGAATGACCGAGCCCGGGAACACCGAGCCCGGGATTCCCGGTTTATTCCCGGGCTCGGTGCATGCCTACTTTCGCCAGCATTCGTGTCGCGTCTGCTCTGAGTAAGATGATAGCGAAGATCGTCAAGCATTGGATCTTTGTACACATCGAGACGTAAACGAAAACAGTGTACTTGAGGATTTTTTTGATGAGGAACATAAGATTCAATGCGGGCAACCATTCCGGCTGACAGTAAAACTTCGTCTTGGTCAGACATTTCAGATAAATGACGGATACTAGCCAAAGGCAGAAGCTCTGAGGTTGGGATCGATGGATCGATGGTGTATTCAAAGAGGACCGATCGGAAACGCTTATTCTTTCCTAGTGGATCGAAAAATATCGCCCCTATATCACAATTGGTACTTGTTGATACAAATGTGTTGAGCGAGACGCGACCACCCACATTCTTCTGCAGTCGATCGAGTTCACTTGGTGCCATGAACTGAGCTCGGTACAATGGCTTACGTAAGAGAGGCTCTTGTTCATCTTGTAGCTTTTTCAGTTGATGGTAAATGTCTCTAAGTGGTGACCGAAACTTGAAGATGATGACAATGTTTTGTGTTCGAAGAGCCTTGTTGATCATTCGATACATAAATGAATCTTTTGTGTACCAACAAAGAGCATCTTCAGGTTTATATTCTCGTTCGAACTCATCGATCTGCTTGATTGTTGCTGGATTGCTATGATAAAGACGACGAACTTCGTTCAAGACATCTTTATAGACATCTTTGTTTGGTGGTGGCATCTCAATCAGAATTTTTAACAAGGTTTGAAACCAAAAGATTCTTTTGGCTTCTTTTCCAACATCTCTAGTCGATGTTTCCAATCGGCTTGCTCGATCTTCACACAATGTAAGATGTGTGAGACCATTCTCAAACGATTGAATATCTTTTGACCATTGACTATAGAGTTCGTCAATAGAAGGAAAAACACCCCGAACTTTTCCATCTGATTCGAATTCTGATCGTTCACTAAGATAGATGCATTTAATTTGATTGATTCCTTCAAAAAGTGGAACCAAGTAAGGCCATCCATGACCAAGTCGAAGAAAGATCAGTTGATCAGGTAATGATGAGATGTAATTCACACATGCATCGACATCGTCGAAGACCTGTATCGGTAAGAAACGTCGTTTTAAGCTTTCAATAGCCTGTTGTTCGTCAGCAACAACATGTTGTGCTTCAGATTGTAATCATATAGTAACGAATCCCTCTCTATCTTCATCCATAATGTCGTGAATCGAAGAATCAGCTCTTTCATTTCATATAAGGCCTGTTATGTGATTCATTAGAATGAGACATGATGACGTTAGGCGATTTTTTTCCAAGCATTTTCGATAAAGGTGAGATTTAACCGTTTTTTCGCTGTTACATCTAATGACTGCATACTGTACATGTTTTGTATGAGGAAAAAATCCTACATGTGCAATTATTAATCATTTTGTAAAGGAAGAAGCACACGTTTAATATCCTCTTCATTCTGCATATGTGCTTCATTTCTGCTCGTTTTTTCATAGTTAATTTTTTTCTCTTCTATATTCCTCATTACCTTTTCTTCGATCTTTACAGTGTGACTTAGAGGAGAACGAAAAAAAAAGGAAAGAAGAAGAAACACGATGACGTTACTGCGAACGGTAACACTAGATTCGATCAAAATGTTTCACAAGTAACACACTGTGACTCACATGTGACGAAAGTGACAAATCTTCAGAGTGTGAGGGTGCGGGTGAGTTTTTTTGAAAGCCTACCGTGATCGCGATTTCGACCTTGCTTAAGGGTCTCATCAGACAGCTTAATTCCAATATATAGGGAGAATCTGTTCTAATGATCCGTAGAACACAAATAAGACTTCCATATATAGTGAAATAACCCATAAAATATTTTCTAGTAATATAACGGGTGCGGCAGGTGAAATGAGCCTCTCAGTATTTTAGCGATATTTTTCGTATTTTTTATTCAATCAGGCTATTTTTTTTAAGACTCGTTATATCAAGTTCTATAAAATTATGCTATTTTTATTAATATAAATAATTTCCATCATTTTGAGACATACGATACAATCTATTATTCCAACTAATGCAACTTTCCACAATAACAGGTTCGCGTATCTTTTTCACAGACAATTTTAGTTTTTGAATCAGTGTTGCTTTTGACTTGACCTTACTCTAATTAATAGCGTGAGCGAATGCATGCCAAATTGAATAACCCAAAGAGTTCAAATCCAGACTATTAGAAGGCCAATGATCTTTGTCAATGAATAATGGAAAATTCTCTTGACACCATTTTTGTGTTAAATGATGTTGGTGTGGCTTCGCACCATCTTGCTGAAAGATCCAGTCGTCACCAAAAACTTTATTCCCGTATTTTAAAGCTACGGGAAGTATTTTTTTGATATAGCAATCATGATCGACCTTCCCGTCATCCAAGATCACCAAGGGTGTGATACCCTTGGAGCAGGCCCCCAATCACACAATTACTTTTTGAGGAAATTTTCGTCTCTGCTCAATGCCATCTTTTTTATTGGTATCAGCACGATCTATTGCCCACACTCGGTCATTTTGAGAGTTATAGACACCGTCAATGTCGAAAAACTTCTCGTCCGAAAAGAGAATTTTCATGGTTTCTTCTTTTCGAAAATTGAGTCGAACCCAATTTGCAATTTTTTTCCGTTTGATCTTTTGATCATCGGAAAGTGATGGTTCGATTACCTTTTTATGGGGCTTCAGTCCTAAATGTATTTTTTAATATTCGCCTAATACTTGTTGTAGAAATATCAAGCTCAATCGATAGCTTTCGAGCAGATGCTCTATTTTTTCGGCGTAAACGGTTTTTCACCTTTAGAATATTATTTTTGGTCCTGACTATATGTGGACCAGCATGTGTACCAGGTAGTTCGATAGATCCGGTTCGACGGATCATCTGACACCACCTTTTGACTGTTGCTAAACTGATGCCACCATTTAAATCACGATATATTTGTGTGGGAGCATCACCATTTTGATACTTGGAAAGTACAACGTTCTGCAGATCTTTACTTTTCATTTTTTTTAAACTCATCAATAACATCAATATAGATTTGAAACTGATAAAAGTGCAGAACTTTTGATGAGTAGTTTAAAAAAAAAATGGCCCAATCGGATGAAAATTAAAACAGATGTCGCTAAAGTCCGGAGAGGCTTATTTCACCTGCCGCACCCGTTACTTATTTAAACTTTAAACTCTCCTATTCCCTACATATATTCAACATTATAAATCTGTTGGGATGGAAGAAGGTTATAACAATGTTCTTCTGGTTTCTCTGATGGAAATGTAATTCAGATTAAAATAAATATATGCATCAGAAAAAATACTTTCTTTCGAGTATAGTATGAATACCAGTATTATAGATTTTAATCTATGAATAACAATGACACGATATGCTGGATCAATCGTTGAATATTTTATCAAAAAATAAAAAGATCAAGTATCATCTGTTTCTATACAAAATTCTACAGAAGAAATTGCTTTAGATGATCTTACTGATATCCCAATATGTTCAAGTAGTCGACATGAACCAGAGCTGGGCAGCTCCAGCGTTTTCCGGCTCCGCTCCAGCTCCACCTTCAAGTTTGCCCGTCCGGCTCCGACTCCTCCTTAAAGTTCTAAAATACAGCTCCGGCTCCACGGCCAAATTTTTTTATTCCGCTCCGGCTCCAACGTCAGAAAATGTTCATTTTTTTTCCTTCTTCTTTTAATGGATTTTCATAAGTCTTCGAGTAACAACAAATATAAAAAAAAATGATATAGTTGAGAACAGCTGAATAACAAATAAAAAATATCTAGTGTATAAGGTCAGAATTGCACTTGAGAAATGTTAATTTCGCTAACATTTCTTTCGTGAGACTTCCTCTGTGTGGTCGAATCACAAAACCACTTGTAGAAAACACGCGCTCAACAGGCGCTGACGTTGCAGGTACACACAAAAGCCGAAGAGCAAGCGTATTGAGATATGGATAGATTTTTGCTTTTTTAAAAATAAGTGTACTATCCATCGACGTTTCTCTTGAGAAAAGAAGTATTTCTTCTTGTACTTGCTCGAGTACGCTCGATCTTGTTTCCTTCATCAATGGTTCTTCTGCTCTTGTGAAGGCGAAAAGAGTCTTTCTTTTTAAAGTGGTATTGGTAGTGTTTGAAATGGCAGTACATGTTTCAATCATAGTTTCACCCTTCTCCTGGCCTTCTGATCCATGTAACTGTAAAGTGGCATTTGTGATCAACTGTTTTATTTTGTCACATAAACGAACTTTTGTTTCATCTTGTAATTTCGAATGCATAATCCACCGATCGCTAAACCGAGCATCTAAAAATGTAGCCATAAGAAAGAGTGGATCTGCATAGAGTTCAGATGTTGAGCGAATCGTATTGCTAATACCAATTGGCAGTTCTAATTGCTTGAGTAATCCACCGAATCGTCTTGTATCGATTTCAGAAGTGCTTTGGATAGAGCACCTGTATATTTCAACGTAGATTGCTCCGATTCAAGATCGAAGTAAATTTCGAGCAAAGATGGGACAACTAGAGAAATTGAAGCCGTTTGGTCTGCTTGTGCTTTAGTGAAGGCTTCAGCAAATAGTGAAAACACAGACACAAATTCATTGAGAACAGCCATATCGCGTTGTGATAGAATCAATGAATCCTTCTTCAATTCTCTCAAGTAGTTGTTGAGTTTATCAGATGGAATTTCAATTGTTCTTACTACTGTATCATACTGGCTGTTCCATCTAGTAATCACGGCTATTGGTATACTAAAACCATCTTGCTCTAGCTTTTCTGCCATAACTGTACTTTTATGACTAAGTATAAAAGAATAACAAAGGTGATAAAAATTCGTTAGTTTTCTGAACTGTGTGCATCACTGTTCACTGCATCCGAGTTTAGAGCTTTCTTCTTTTCACAGGAGCCGATATGGAAGAAGTTTCATGAAATCAAAAATTAAAAGAAACAGCGTTAAATACATCGTTCGCAGGATTTTTATTTGGGTAAAATTCGAATGGAATTGAGAAATCGACTCTCGATTAGATTGAATACTAACATCGAAATTCAATTTTGACTAAATTTGTTTTTGTCGTTTATGTTGATATTTACAAGATAGTGTGACAGATATGAATCCTACCTGAACTTGGCTATGCTTGACACTTTTGAAATATCCGCCTTAACGCATGAGCTTTCTTTGAAACCATCGGATACTACTAATTGTAAAGTATGAGTATAACATGGTAATCGCAGAAGTTCTTCAGTCACAAGTAAA
Organism: Macrotrachela quadricornifera; assembly: GCA_022393335.1. NCBI lineage: Eukaryota > Metazoa > Rotifera > Eurotatoria > Philodinida > Philodinidae > Macrotrachela > Macrotrachela quadricornifera. The sequence goes on from JAJEKB010019853.1 coordinate 120,905, forward strand.
GTATCATAACAATGATCAATTTCATTAAAAAGTGTCTCTCTGTCACTTCCAAACTCCTCCTCTTCATCTCGTTCATCAGAATGCTCATCTGAAGATTCTTCAAAATAAGCTTCGAAACCCGGCACGATAAGAGCACCAAAAGCTTTGATATTGTTAATGGCATTATCTGTTATCAGTCGCACAACTTTTTCTTCAATTCCATATTGCGCTGTAACTTTTTCATATTCTTTCAAGTAATGTCTCGCCAGTGTGTCTTCCTAAACAGAAAAACATGATATGTTTTTATGAATGTACTTGAGCAGCGATCTTATTTGCAAAAAAATAATAATAAAATGACATATATTATATCGATGTTAGTGGAATGTAGTAAATAAAAAATGCCAATGCTTCACTATTTTTGTGTTAAATTATCAAATAGTTAAAAAAATCAAACTTATGGATTAAATAAAGCACTAACAAAAATTCACTGTTCGTACACGCAGTTAGAAAGTATTTAAAGTGACAATTCTTAATCAGACTGTTGAACATTGTATGATATCCTTCCTTCTTGAAAGTGATTGTTACTCAAAAAATTGCTTAAGAAATCTAGGTCTCAGAACTGATTTTCATATCAGTTTAACAGTCTATGTTTCATGTAGAAAAATGAAAATTTATGTCAGGTCTTTAGCACATAAGATAGAAAAAGAAAATTTGAATACAGAATTTTTAAAACGTACCTGAAAGATACTTGAATGCCAACAGATACGATTTGAATAGACATTGTTCAATTAGGTGAATCGTAATCCCATAGAAACATCGCATTTTTCTGTCAGACCAGGATTCAAGTGTCAGTGAAACAAAACGACTTGATTTGCAGATATACTTCAATTCACTTTCAACTTTTTCGACAGTCTTTGGTAAAACATCACGACATATAGACCGTCGAGATGGGACGACGAGTTTTGGATCAACAGTTCGCATTGCTCGAAGAAATTCAGATCGTTCAATAATGGACAGTGGTAATAAGAGGCCAATAATCAGATCATTAGTTACCATTTTAGACAGTTCCATCTGTCCTGGATGATTACTTGCGTATTTTGTGCCGCGAGGACTGTTCATAACGTCTTTGATCGATGGTTGTTTTGCTTGCAATTTTCTTTCTTTCGCAGCCACTGCGTCTGTCCATGTATTATAAGCCACAAGGTGATGACGTTTCACATGACGCACAAAGTTAAAAGTTGAATCGCCACTCTTCTCTACCGTAGTTTTACATAGTAAACACAAAGCCGATTTGTTCTCGATGCTGTAATTGATGAAGAATTGTGCCATGCAATTCGGTGTCAGTTTAGTATCATCGTACTGAATCGATTTCTCTTTGATAGTAGAAATAGAAACCATGTTTGGTTCATCACTAAAGACATCATCATCGATAACAATTGGTGTACAGTCAGATTGTTCGTCCAAATTGGATATCATTTTTGTCAAATGGTGAATGAAAATGAAAAATATGTTAAATTTAGGATATGATCAAATAAATTACACCCTGTTAATACGTAATAAAGTATTTATGTGTAAGTAGTTTGTTTTCAAACAAAAGCGCCCACAAGTCTTTTTCGCTGAAGGATAGCTGATATTTATACGAAACATTTAGACAAGAGATGGAATATACCTAAGTTGTCATATAAAGAAAATAAGGAAAAAACCAAGAGAAAATACTTGGAAAATACCCGATAAAAAGATAGAAAATAAGAGATAGGTATAGTTGATACATACATGTTCACAAAGAGAATTAACATATATGGAAAACACCTATGTTAGTGCCATTCACATATCTCTTTTTTCTTCTTTCTTTTCTTTTGTTCTGTCATATGGATGACACATAACATATATATATATATATATATAGGATTTTTCCTTTTTCTTTTCTCATCTTGTTATTTTCCACACGATCACTTTTGATAGTGTTTAGGTGTTTTCCCTTTTCATTTGTATTTCGTTGGTTCTTCCATGATCCCTCACTATATATGTTTCGATCGTTTTGGAAAATAATCGAACATTTTTAGTTTCGATCTATTGGATTGATTCATTCGTTAACAACCTATGACACAAATTTTACCCTCTTTCTTAGTGTAAACAGAACGAAGAAAATTCGGAGCCGTCAAGTAGCTATCGGCACCGGCTCCGCTCCGGCTCCTAGGAATCGGGTCGGCTCCGGAGTCGGAGCTGCCCAGCTCTGCTTATGTCCTTGACAAAAGGATGGTGACATACTTTAGCACGGGATATCTTTCGAATAGATGTGTTCCTCTCTCCCCGATATATAACATTAGAATCAGCATAAAATTCTCGATTGAGTGGTATATATCTAATGTGATGGGATGATGATAGAAAAGTTTTCAATGAGGTTTTAGGAGCCCCATTTATCATTTCAAGATGGCAATAGTAGTTATTTGTTGGGAGATCTAAGTCACAAATCGATGTGTTTCTCTCTTTCGGATATATACCATTAGATTCACCAGAAAATTCTCTATCGGATGGTGCCTATCCGATCGCATCGGATACTTTGAAAAAAGTTTCCGAAAAGGTTTTAGGGTTCCGATTTTCAATTTTAGATGCCACCAGTGAGAAATATTCTGAAACTCTCGTTGAGAGACCAATATATTTCACTCTTTCGCATATATACCCGCGATTCAGCACAAACTTTTCTATCTTAGAACACCGATCAGATCTCATCGGATGATTTTGTTAGAGTTTCTAATGTTTTTCAATGGTATTACCACGGGCCCTAATAAGTAATGTGTAACATAGTTTAACACAAGATATCTTTCGAATAGATGTATTTCTCTCTTTTCGATATATAACATAAGAACCAGCATAAAATTCTCTATCGAATGGCATGTATCTAATGTGATCGGATGATTGTGAAAAGGTTTTCGATGAGGTTTTAGGGTCCCAATTACAATTTTGACATTGGCAGGAGTGGTAATGTTCTACGAGGTCTAAGTGACGTGCGGATTTGTTTCTCTCTTTCGGATATATACCATTAGATTCACCAAACATTTCTCTATCGGGTTGTGCCTATTCAATCGCATCGAATGCTTTGAAAAAAGTTTCCGATGGGGTTTAAGGTCCCGATTGTCATGTTCAGATGGCACCACTAGTAAATATTCCGGAACTTTTGCTGAGAGAGGGATACATTTATCTCTTTCGAATGTACACCGCTCGATTAAGCGTAAAGTTTTCTATCTACCAACACCTATCCGAATCTCATCGGATGATTTTTAAGACTATTCCATAGCCTGGGGGCGTACGATCGGTGGCCTTGAGAAATAGAATGTGATATTATTCAATACAGGATTTCTTTCCTATAGACCTATTTGTTTCTTTTGGACGTATGCCATGGGAATTAGCATAAAGTTCTCTATCAAATCGTATATGTGTAGTATCATCGAATATTTTTAAAAAAGTTTTCCATGAGATCTTAAAGCATCAGTTGTGGTTTTTCAGATGGCGGCAGTTGTAAATTTTTAAGTACTCTATATGAGAAGCGTTTATGTGTCTTTGTTACCGA
>JAJEKB010019854.1:0-20404 GCA_022393335.1 Macrotrachela quadricornifera
AATCTACTACATAGCAATTTTTGCATTTTTCTTGATAGTACACTATGCATGTTTTATATGTATATATTTACCAAGGAACATTCAAAGTATGATAAAAATAGATGCAATCGACGCAGTTTTTCACGACGAATCCGAATATACCATTTTTATAGTTTTAACGAAATGAAAAAGTTGAAAAAAGCCCAAAAAATATAACGTATTTTCGTAAATAAAAAAAAAAACTGAGCAAAAAATAGATTATTGAGGGTTATGCAAAAAAATGAATTTTTATCCCCTAAAAGTCGTTCAAAAAAAAATCGCATATATACATTTTTACTCAGTTTGACGAGCTCTATGAAACTATGTGGAAAAAAAACGAAAAAAAAAATTTACTTGAATTTTACATTATTCGCACCTTAGGATCTTATCAAGTTTTGAAAATGTTGATCAATCATTTATAATTGGACAAGATTCATTACACAATCTCGATCCATATGTCGAGTACAGGGCGCTATGAATTTTGTCTGTTAAAACTCACCCTATTTTTCGGACAGTTCTATTTCAATATTAAAGTGTAATTATATGTATTCCAACGACACTTTTTCCATGGAAACATTTTTGACAGGCACATAAAGAATGATAGTAGTGATATTATTGGTCATTTTTTTCTACGGAACAATTTTTCATAGTTATGGGGTAAGTGTTGATTTTGATACTATTGAGTATATTTTGATTGAAAACGATTTTGAAAGTTAGATTGAAGGTCGTAGTCTCGATAGATTTCTGAGCTTGAGGTAATGCTTTTGTTATATTGTAAGATATGTGACGTTTTTGTAATCTGTTGGGATTCTTTGGAAATCGACTATAGGAATCAATTACGATCCATAATGTTGTTACTTGATGGGTTCCTGTAAGAACTTGACGAAAGCCGACATGATCCTATTATGATTTGGTCGAAATTCGATCGGGTCTGGTTGTCGGAATGATTCTGCTGAGTAGTGAGAGCACGTATGTCTTACCATCACAAGAGAAAGTTTGCAAATGATTGATTAGTAAAATGTATTAGGCCATGTAAAAAAATGAAACAATGCCCTACCCGTTATTTTTGGAGAACCAAAAACACACGTAATAAACTTCCTCCATTGACTCTCTTATTTGTTGAAATTAATCAATTACAAAGATATATCACTATGAAAATTGTTCCAAACTCTCTTACCTTGTATTAGCTTGAACTTTAAATGATTGAGTGGCACGATAGTGCTCCAGGCCAATCTGTCTCCTCGAAAAGTCTCTTCGTGATTAAAATTTTTGGGTTTTAATCAACACAGTGTGACGAAAAACGGCTATTGTTTATATCGTGGCAATATTTCCCATTTATTCATAGTTGATTTATTTATGGTCATTTTTTTCATAGGAACACTTTAAAATCAGACTTCCTCAAGACATAGATGTCAAAAGGTTCTATTTTTGATAGTAATACGTCTCATGCTTTTAGATCTAAAATAATCTGTCTCTAATTTCAAAGTTTATACTCTGACATTTCCAACTCAAAGACTTATATTTATTGTATGAAATTTACGGTATGTACTGAGCTAAATTTCATTCATAGACAGGAAAAATCAGCTGAATTAAAGAGTCATTTTATCATACACAATACTTTCTTGAGATTCGAACTTTCTCTTATGTCTTATAAAGTAAACAAATGAAATACTGATTGATATTCTACTTAAAAGATTTGTTTGTATACAATGGCATATTGCTGATAGTATTTATTTTGTAAAAGCTTTGTGCTCTTTTTATTCATTATTGTGAAAATCAATTTTATAAAGTTCACATGGTGACTCAATTAAACGAGTTTCTCTTTCTCTTACATAACCTAATGGATTATTTATATACTTGATGCCATCACCAATATCTAATACCATTTTACGATGACTATGCCCTGTTAATAATAATCGTAAATAAGATATTATTTGAAATCTAGAAGATTCATTAGATTGTACTAACCAAATATATGTATGTGTGGTTTAATTAACTGAAGTTGTTCATCTAATAATTGAGTTCCAGCTACCAATGAAAAATTTGGTTTTAATATACTACTTGATGCTTCTTTAAGTGGGCCAACACCTTGAGTTTGAAGCCATCCTTGTCGACGAATAGACATTTCATCCCAATATGCTTCCATCAATTTTCTATTTTCATAATAAAAAGATATATATATATATAAATTTCAATCTAATAAATACATACTTGCTCGTGAAAAAATGTGAAAATGTAATAATTTTTGAGATATTATTATTTTTATATAAACTCGATAAATGTTGTTCATTTAATTTAACAAAATATTTTGCAGCTTCATTTTGTGGTACTTCCTTTTTTGTTAAAAGAAAAGAAAATTTATAATAAAAAAAAAAACAACAGTTTGTTTTACTTACATCTGTCCATTTACATCGATAATAATCTGTCCATATTCTTAAATCACTTTCAAATTCTGCAATGGGTATATGTAAACTATCATCATACCTAAAAAAAAAAAGTTTCTCAAAAATGTATTCTCTATAAATATTGATAATCCATATGACTGATATTGTCAAGATGATTTTTAATTATTTATTACTTACCATCCATATAATGGTACAATTGCTACATTGTGATTAATAAACCCAGTTTTTGTATGTATGCCAAGATCATTACAAATTTTTAATATCTAAAAACAAATGAAAAGAATTAAATATTAATATTATTATCATTTCCTACATAATGAAATTTTTCTATAGAATCTTTATATTCCATATCGGCATTTTCCCATTGTGATTCTATCCATAATTCATGATTACCTGGACAATAATAAACATTTTTAAATTTTGATTTAAATAATTTTAATGTATAAATTAATTTTGGTAGCACATGTGTTACATCACCTTAAAAAATATTTTATTGAAATTATTTTCAAAAAAAAAAAGGAAAACAAATAATCAACCTGCAATAATTATTGTATCATTCAAATATTTTTCTTTTGAAAGTTGTTCAACCCATTTCATATTTTCATCTTGATCGACATGAATATCTGAGATAGCATATATACTTTCATTAGACATTTTAATGAGAAAAATAAATGACGTATGAAACGAATGAATAAATAATTTTAGGAAGTATAGATGTGGATTACAAGGTGTAATTGTGGGTAAAGTACAAAACGAAAAGAAAGAACCATTCTGTCGAATATAGTCATGTTGACTCACTGCTCATTGTAATTGGTTGAAGAAAATATGTAGCGCACATTGATTACTTCTAGGATTGGCTGATTATTTATACTGATTACAAAGTTTTAAAATATTTGAGCACAAAAGAAGTACATTTAGCAGAAATATAGAAAAGAAAATAATAAGTTGAGATCGAGTAGAGAATTGTTCTTGGACATACAGATAGGTACCGTTATGTTATCACAGTGCCAATTCATGTTAGAGTAAATATTTCATCAGAATATTGATGGCATCAACAAGAAAATGATTAGGTATTATTACTATATGAAATTTCAACTATTTATTGGGAAATATAATGCTTCACATTTTAAACAGAAAATATCTGATAGTTCATATACTATTTATAAATGAAAAAGACTGAGAATAATTCCTACAGGATGATAATGTGAAACATTAAATCGCTGCTATTATGGTACGAATATATATAAAGAGTAATTACACGGACCTGGAAAAGATAATACGAATACATACATAGAGTGAATTCATTATATCTTGGAAGGAATAATAAAGAATGATACTATGATTTAATCAAAAGAGACATAACTTAATCCATGAGTGTAAGGAAGATAATTCACGATTGATATAAAAAATAAATGTATCTAGATATACAAAAACAGGAAAAAAAGCATGAATGTATCGATGTGAACAGCATCAAAGAACTAGATGGAGTACACGCATAGAGTAATATTATACTGTGATATTGGTAGGAAATAATATCGATTCGTGTGTCTTTGCTATATCTCCCATCAAACAATATTCCTTAAAAAGTCTATAGTTGTATACATGTATCATATATTAAAAAAATGTTTTGACTATAGCTTCTCGGCAGGCAAATCTCAGTAGCTATTTATTTTATACTTGACATCAAGGTACTTAGTATAGTAAACCCATATATTATTAGCCTTCAACTCGGGCCATCACTTTGGGATATTCCCTTGTTAGTAAGGTCCATTTGTAGTAGAAGCTCGTTAAATAATTAAAATACAAGCAGTGCTCATTCTTATGAACTCATTAATACTTTTTTGAAAGGTAAGAAGATGTCGTTATACATTAAGAAAGAAATGTTAGGCTAAATCTTCTCACAGCTATTCAATCGGTAAAATTTCCAATCATCACATAAAATAACTCATGTCTCTCTTACATTTTCCTCAGATACTTTTTTCTATATGAAACTGGAAAATCAGCTTCAAGTCTGGAAGCTATCTATATTATCTCTACTGTATAGTGAACTTTTCCGTAATGAATAGCAACTATTATTTTTATTAATTCCCATAATTTTTTTTTATATCGTGCCTTTTAAAATATTTATTCATCGTAGATATATATCATTTTTACGTAATAAGGTATGTTATCAAATGACGTATGCATCGATGCAGAATGTTTACATAGTAAAGACGCAGCACATTTTTTCGTGAGCGAAATAAATACATCGCAATATATTTCTTTTTTTTTCGTAAGTAACATTGCTTTTTCGAATACATACATTATCAATACTAATAGAATATGCATGGTGAGTCACTAAACGTAAAACATATAAATCCATTTTAGGAAGTAAATTTTATTGAAACAAATATCTTAAAACAAAAAAATACATTCGATATTCATTAATATTTGTTATGATAAACAAAAGTTTTCTTGAAGATCTACCAGATGAAATATTAATTGAAATATGTCTCTATCTTAATACATTTGATATACTTTACACATTTGGTCGTCTTAATAGACGTCTTCAATGTACAATTAGTGAATTTCGTACTCAATTAAATCTTTCTTTATTTACTTTTGATGAATTTCAACGATTATATTGTCCTTCATTATTAAATTTTGTTTGTGAACGTCTTATTAAATTAACATTAAGTAATGATTCTACTCCAGGACAAATTGAACTATTTGAAAAACTAATGAATAATGAATGTTTTAAAACTAAATTACCTTATTTAGAATCATTAAAACTTATTGAATTTACAAATGATAATATAACTATTTTATCGAAAATTTTATATATAAAAGAATTACATATTGAATTTAATTCTTATGAAAAAATAACTAAAAAAACTGAAAATTTAATTAATCTGTATCTATTTGGTTTACATAATAATTTTGAAAAAATAAATTTATATTATGATCATGGACTTAAAATTAATCCTCAAATTCAAGGAAATAAACAATTAAAAGAATTATCAATTCAAGTAAATACTTTAGATGATTTATTAATTTTATTTACAGTTGTACCTTGTCTTATTCGTTTGGAAGTAGATATTCTTAGTAATGGTCCATTAATACCTATTGTTAGTGATAAAATGCCAAAATATTTAAAAGAACTTTATTTACATACACAAAGTAAAGTAATAATACCATTTCAAACAATATTTCGACAATTAATTTCTAGTATTCCTTCAATTGAATATTTATCTCTTGGTATGAAAACAAATGATCCTGATTATGCTAATGCAACTTATTGGATTGATTTAATAGAATTAATGCCAAATTTGAGAAATTTTATTCTTGGTCTTGAAATAGATATAACAGCAGATTTAGTTATTCAATTTGATGTTGATACAACAGATGAACTTAAACAAGCTGTTTTTAATTTATTTTATCAATATTCTACTTGTTTTCCTGTTAGTATATATACAAATAATCAAACATTATTTATTGATAGTGTACCATATCAATTTAATCGTGATCAAAGTTATAGTACATGTCCAGAAGCTGCTCATGCTTTAATAACTGATATAATAGCTGCTCAACAATCTTCTCATCGTATTCTTGGTCTTTCAATAACTGGTGAACATAAACCAATTATAATAAATGATTATTTAAATGTTATACATCGTTTTCCTCGTATACAATGGCTTTGTCTTAATTCAATAAATATTTTAGATATGAATAAAACAGAAGATTTTATATCTCCAATATGTTTAAAATTAAAAAATTTAAAATCTTTATTTTATATGCGTTCAACTTTATGTAAAATAAATCGAACACTTTTTGATCAATTTTTTTATGATCAAAAAAAACTTGATACTTTAAGAATAATGTATGGAGATTTAATGTATTTATTACGAACAGCATCACCTTCAATTAATGGTATACATATTAAACATCTTGCTATACTTTGTAGTGGAGCTGATGGATCTATTCGTCTTATTGATTTACAAAATTTAATATCAACATTTCCTTCTCTTGAATATTTATGTATTGATATAACATCAAGTAATCTTATTAAAAAAAATCAATTAGAAATAATTAATCAATTAATTGTATCATTTAAACAACTTCGTTCATTTCGAATTGTTTGTCAACGTGGTTGTTTCAAATCTGTTTATATACTTATGAAAGATGAACAAATTAAATTTAAATGGCTCTCATATATTCATGCTTTAGGATCTCATTTAATACTTCAACCAAAATGTATAACTTTATGGAAAAGTCATTGTCAAACGACATATTTTTAATCTTTTTTTTTTCTTTTAGAATATTTAGTAAAAATAAACAAGAATTTATTTTAATAGTACTTTGGTGTCAACGACAGATTTTTTTCAAGGACATTAAAAAAACTGTATGAATTTGATAGATTAATAGCAAAGTTTTTTTGTCTAATACAATCGAATTCGAAACGGTGTTTTCAAAACTATTGTGACATCAACAGATCTATTTACTGTTAACCTATACATTCGTATCAATTACACCATCTTCGTTTTCATCGCTTTTTTTTTGTATTATTTATGAGAATATACAATCATGCATTCGTCTCTTTTTATCTGTGACTGATATTAAAACGACAATGATCATGACCATGATTATCATTACTCTATACTTGAAATCAATGTTATTTTTCTTTCATAATAATTGAATGAAACGCTACGAGTAAAATCTAGCAACTGTATGTCAATGTATAACAGATTGATAAAAATATAATAAATACGTAACGGCAAAATAAGGCAATAGTTAATGCTACTTGAAATGCTCTTAATTGTAGATAGAAACTAGCTCTATACATCTATAGACACAATATATGATAAGTAATTTTTCTTGTTTAGAAAAAATGCAAATCAATTGTTTAAAATCCTTTTTTTTTTGAAATTTATACATATTAAAATAAAGCGATATATAATTATAATCTTCTATCTAATACATTAAACATATAAATAATTTATCTCAATAAATTATTAATGACTTAAAAAAAAAAACTTTATATACAAATATATCCAAATACTTCATGTGGCATACAATCCATATTGTCTGTACAACAATCTGCTTCTGTCGTACATGATTGTCCATGTCCACTACAACATATTCCTCCTGTTCTAACATTATTTGTATTCCAACTATTAGTACAACATTCCATATATGATTGAGCTTGGTGATTTATTGGCACACAACATTTATTATTTGTTTCTCGACATTCTGTTCCATCACAACAAGGAAGTCTTGGTTCAGAACATGTTTCATTTATTTTTCGACAAGGACGAGGTGCACATATGTTATTCAAACAATTTGCATTACAACATTGTGTTGATGATATACATGAAATACCATCTTGTAAACAACCAACACTTGATGATGAAAGACTTTTTATTTGATATTGAAAAATAATAAAAGAGAAGGTGATTACATTAATAATAGATAATTTAAACATTTTTATAATGTTTTTGAAGATTTTTATTTTTTTGTTCTATTATATATAGTTCTATTAAATAAGAAGAACATAATAAAAATCATGATTTTGCTTTTAGTTCGTTATTATCGATTTTAGGATTTACCTTGGGGCATTTTTACATGACGTATATATATTTTATTTAATGACGAAAAACAAAAATAGTCTTGCTTTTTTTTTCTATATTTTATCTTGACGATTATGTGAGACGTAAAATCACGAACAGTTGATACGTTATTTATATCTTATAACGGTGATACAGTATAAACATCTAAAAATTTTTATATGACAACCAATTAATCATTATCAGTTGAGATTTCAATATTAAAGATGATTTTTTTGTTAACATAATCAAACAATAGAATATTAATAAAAATGAATTTTTTTTAAACACTAAAAAATATTTCTATAAGATATTATTATATCTTCTAAGTTATTCTATAGAGAGGTCATTGAGGACAGATTTATAATAACATATTTTATGATTTTTCTTTTTAATTTTCTAATATTAAATAAGCTATTCTTAACAAAATGTTTAGCAGATGTATAATAGCTAGAAAAAAAAATGCTTTAAATAAATATATAAGGGTAATACTGAGTGCACATTGCAATAGAGAATGCTTCTTGCACGACTATCAAACAACAGAAAGATAAAAACTAAATAGAAGAATGAGACAAGAAAAAAAAGAAAAAAGAGAACGGTCGATGATGATACAGTGACTCGGAGTCAAGGAAAAAAAATACATTTGTCGACGCTTCTTTCTATTGGGTAAAAAGAACAGAAAAAGAAACGAGTAGTGTGATGTTATGTAATTATATATCATTTTGTTTTATTTCTATTTAGAGAAAGAATTTTTTTTTTTGGTTATTATTACTATGTCTAATGAACATGATGATAATCAAATTGATGATGCATTGTTTTTAAATGATCCTCATACAACTAAAGAATTAAGTCATGGTAAATCATATTGTTTTGGAGGAATGCAAGGATGGAGAAAAACAAATGAAGATTTTCATAAACATTTAATACCAATTGATGAACAATCATGGAAACTTTGGTCTTATTTTGCTATTTTTGATGGACATAATGGTAATTTAAATAAATAAATCTTAAAATAAATAATTTTTTGTTTTTGTATTTAGGTATTGATACAGCAAAAAATGCAGCTAATCTTCTTGATAAACATTTAATTGATGCATTAAATCAAATAGTAAAAAAATCTAATGATCAATTAATTCATTCATCACAATTTGATACAAATCAATTCGATCATGTTATTAAACAAACATTTCTTCAATTAGATAAAGAATTACCTGAATTAGTTCATGATAATAGTGGATCTGTTTGTGTAAGAAAAAAAGTTTTTATTTATTTATTTTACATTTTTTTTTTGAAAAATATTTAGATAGCATCTTTCATTGGACCAGAAGATATTTTTTTAATTAATGTTGGAGATTCTCGTGCTATTATTATTTCAAATACTGGAAAAGTTTTAGCATATACTAAAGGTTATTATCATTTCCATAGATATTGATCATAAATAATAATGAACATTAATTTTTTATTATAGATCATAAGCCAAATGTTCTAAAAGAAAAAGAACGTATTAAAAAAGCTGGAGGAAGAGTAACACAATTTGCAAATGATGTTGCACGTGTTGAAAGTCAACTTGCCGTTAGTCGAGCTTTAGGTGATTATTCATTACATAAAAATTTAATACCAGCTTCACCTGATATAATTCATTATTCAAAAGACTCATCAGCAGCATATGTTATTCTTGCTTGTGATGGAATTTGGGATGTTATGAATAATGAAGAAGTTGCTTCGTTTATTATAGAAAAAATTTCAAATACATCACTTGAAGATATTGCATCACAATTATTAGATCATTGTTTAAAATTAGAAACTATGGATAATATGAGTATTTATATTGTAAAAATTTAATACTAAGAATATTTCATAAAGTGAATAACATTATTTAAAAAATTCCGAATATTACAATCTCACTACCAAAATTTTAATGATGTTTACTTATTTTCCTGTATAATATATAAATAATTAATTTATAATTATTGAAAAATATCTATCTTATACGTTGTTAGTATCGTTTTCCTTTCCTATAGATTAGCAAAGCTAGAAATTCCTTTCATTATTCTATTTATATCCTAAATAAAATAATTAAAAATGAACATATTGAGTATAGGAAAAATAATTATTGTGATCTCTATACAATATTAGATGGGCACTGTATAGTAATTGAATGAATATGTATTGGAGAGGAAAGAAGTCATACTTCTATATATAGCGTGTAGTATGTATGTCTAGGGTTTAGTCCTCACAAAATTGTATTATTTATTGATATATTTTGATTTTTATAAATTATTTTTAAAGAAATGTTTCGAATGCTTTATCTTGTAGATTATTTTCTCGTTTTGAATGAATATGTCGAAGAATACATACTAATATAAATGAAATAAAACATAATAAAATTAATATTATTAATATAGTAAATAAATGTTTTGAACCATAATATTGAATAACATGACCACATAATAAACTAAATACAATTCCACCTATTGCATTTGATATTAATATTATTGTTAATTCAATTGGAGATAAACTTAAAAATTGTTTTATCCAACCAATTGTTGTTGGTGATATTGATGATATTGATAAACCATTTAATGTTACTAATATAAATACAATTAAACGAGTTAAACCAATATACCAAATAAATATAATCCATAATAAATATGTTAATAAACATAATAATAATGATATAAATAACATTAAACGTGGACTTATCCATAGAGCAGTTAAAAATATACATAATATTCGTCCAAATAACATTGGTAACCAAAAAAATATCATTGTATATACAGTATCTTTCTTCTCTATATTTATCTGTTCTTTTTCAATAAATGAAATAAAAAATTTTGTAAAACCTTGTTCAATTCCACCTAGAAGAATTCAAAATTTTAATTATCAAAATAAAAAAAAAATGTTTGTTTTTCTTTTACCAAAGAATGAATTATATAATGATAAAAGAAATATTAAAATAAATCCATAAACTAAATAACCTTGTCCACATGTTGTTGGACTACATACTTTCCAAATTTTTGATTTATTATATGATTTTTTAGATTCTAATCCAATATTCATTTCTTTTTCAACTGATTTTAGTTTATAAACTTCTCGTAATTTTCTTTGCTTTCTATATTGATTTTGTTTATAAGCAATAAAACCAAATCCAATAGATGATATTAAACAAAATATTGATGCAATTGTATAAGGACCAACTAATTCCGGTTGAAAATGTTTTTGTTTCGTACTTAATGTAGAATTAAAATTTTCGATTTTATTTTCAATTAAAGAATTATTCTGACGAAATGATCGAACAATGATAATAGAAAGTAATGAACCAACACAATATCCAAAATAAACACAATTTAATGGTGCTGTAGAATGTGTTGTCCACATTGTTGTTATCAATGTATTAACAGCTAATAAAGAAAATAAAAATAGTTGTATATTCTAATAGAAAAAAAAATTTTTTTTACCTAAATCTGATACACCATGTAACATTCCTTGAAATAATAATGCTATACAAAGTGTCCATAATGATTTTAAATATGGTGTTGCTACTGTTGCTATATAGAAAAAATAAATTTTTAATTATTATTAATTTAAAAAGAAAAAAAGAAAGAAATACCTGCAGCTGGAAAAATATAACCAATAGCTAACATTAATTCTGAATGATTTTTAATAATCGATCGAAAAATAATTCCAAAAATAATAATTGTTATCATATATCCAAAACCTCTTGCTGCAACAATCCAAGATAATTGAGCTAAATTTGTTCCAACTTGAATACTTAATGGTAACATTGTTGAACCAGATATTTCAAGATGAATACCCTTTTATTAAATAATATTCATTTTTTAAAAACATTTTATAAATAAATCTTACCATTGTTATGAAACTAAATAAACAAAATAATGTAACACATAATTTCCATTTTTGTTTTAAATAATAATTTAAACCATGTGTAGTTGAAACAGTATCACCTTCATCATATATATCTCTTTTATCCATTATTATTATTTTTTTCTATAATTAAACAGTTAAAAATTACTTTGATATAAAACATATACTACTCAAGGTAAAAGATAACTATTTTATCTTTCTTTTTCATTCTCGTATACTTAATATTGTCTATCTATTAGTATTATTATGTTATAATCAAATATTTACGTGATATATTCATACTTATTCGACTAGTGATCTTCAACAAAGTTATATTGTCATCATAAATCTTTGTTATAAAAGTTTTATCTTCGAAAATATAATGGAGATAAAGCAAGGAGGATAAATGTCATTCAAATGTTTTTCAATAATTGTGGATAGTTGTGAATGGCTATAAACGGATACGAATGAATTGAAATATAGAACAACATTTTTACGTTTTAACAGAATGATTATATTAATGTAAGAAATAAACTTAAGATGCGCTATAAAATAAAAGTTTATCTATATAAGTTCGTTTTCCTTTTTTCTGAACGTGTACAGTCTGTTATGGCATCATTTACACTTCTTCTCTCACCTTCTGTCATTCCCATGATATCATGTATATATATATCCTCGGTGCCGATACAATGTAGAGAAATGTCAATGTATTTTTGTGATATTATATGTATGATTTATATCAGCTGTATACGTGTTCGATTAATCATCATCAATAAATGTTATAGACATAAAAACGTGTTATATAGCATTTAACTGTATCTGCTCTTGTGTAAATAAGTCATATAATCCATACGAATAGGAATTTTCGACTCTAATGAATAATTTCAAATGTACAAACAGTTTTGTCTTGAATGATTAGATAAATATGCCATTTTTTTGCGGTATATTTAGCTTGCATGTCAGATGCAGTTTAAAATTATCGAAAAATTAAAGGTGTTAGGTAGAAGAAAATTATTCAAAAGATGAGTACTAAATCTGACGAAATAGAAGATTAATCGTTTTTATTTTATATTATTTTATACTCCAAAAATTTCTACATTTGAAGCACTAAGTTTTTTTTCTTGTAGAGCTTGTCTTAGGTTTCAAATATTTTGTGAAAGAATGTGGGGGTATATTATAAAAGATACTTTCTTTTCGCGTTATTCCATTGAGTAGCATAATACTCGATATGATCCATACAATGTCAAGTGAATTTTCACGTCTGGATATAGAAAAGTAATCTGAACAACTTTTCTTTTAAGAGTATGAGTCGATAGTGTATCACTCCAATTGGGATAATTCGGATCAGCTATCACCACCTCTCGGCAATTTTGCTATTACTTCTTTTCCAGTACATGCTTCTTAAAAAGTTCTTTCGACAGTGGATACAGGACACCTTGAAGTAGTTATGATCAAAAGCTCACCTCAATAGAACGAATAAGAACAAAATGAATTTTCAAATTTTTAATCCGAATTATTTCCAACAGATTCCACTCATTTGACTCGTCATTAGGTTTTACTTATATGAACAAATTTTCACTTGATACGAACATTTGGCTCCATCGTTTACGTAGAAAAACTTGATGCGTTATCACCAATAGAATGTTGCATCTTGAGCCGATTTAACAATTTGCTTCTACTCAAGCTTTCATTCCTATGACGGAGCACACCCTTATTTCTCTCTTAACATAGTTTGTAGTCTTTCTTTTATCTATGATATGAATAAAAAAAAAGAAGAGAAAGCGATATCACAGATAATTAATGATTATAAATAGATATTCGAAAAAAGATTTATTTTATTTAGTCCAAAGCAAATCCAGAACAACGTGATTCTGTTCCTTCACTTGCCACCCAACATTCACAACAAATATATATTGGTAAAGGATCTTTTCCAGGTGCTGATAATTCTCCTGTTGGAGCTGGTTGAAGCTTTTTACAAGATATACATTGAAAATGTTGTGGATAATCATTTGTACCATGTTTTTGACAAAGACGTGCTTCACGTTTCTCGAGAGGTATTTCAGTTGAAGTTGCCGGAGGAATATGTTTCGAACAAATAATACATGGACTTTTTTGCATCATAAATGGACTTAATCTCAATTTTTTAGCACATATATTACATACATAAGCACGTTGATTATCTATAGTATCAATAGAACCAAGTGTATTTGTACAACGACGACGCTTTAAAAAAATCAAAAGAAAAAATTCTTAGTAAAGTAAATAATCTTACACGTAAATAATTTTCTCTATCATGTCGAGTAACAATACGTCCTTCTAGTGAATGTAAATATGTAACAAGTTCTTGATACATATGTCCTTCCTCATAATGATACAGTACACGAGATGTTGCAATATCTTTTATTGACGAATATTTACGATAAAATTCAGCCATAAATGCATGAAGAGTACGTATTTCATTTAAATCATCTTTTAAGCAACGTTGTCGTAATAGTTTTTCAATTGATGAATCACGAAAAATAACGTATTGCATTGCCATGATCCAAGTTGTATCAAGAAATATTTTAACATGTCTTCGTAATATTGCCCATACCATTTGATTTACATCTATTCGATTATTTTCATCTAGATTTCTATTCAAATAATGTTGAAGTATATTAACCATATCTGATTCTATTAAACCAATATCGGATATAAGTAATAATTTAAAGAACTAAAAATTTTGTTTTTTCGTTTTATAGAAAATAAAATTTTCAATGAAAATTACCGCATCAGTAAGTGGTCGATTGTCAATAATTTCATAAGCTTCATTCAGTAGAAAATTAAGTAAATCATCTAAGGTTGATGGATAATTTTTAAGACGTTTAGTAACAAGAGAATAATCACCAAATTGTCGAAGATTTTCACAGACATAAGATAAATAAATAGGATGTTCACCACCCTTATTGTCTACAAGTAGTGATTTTTGTTCTGGTTCAAGAATCTATATAAATGAAAACAGAAAAATGAGTATACTCTAGAATCGGTCAGTATGTTCGGCCGGTCGTTTACACGATAACTCTTCACAACTACATCCAATTGTGTTAAAATTTTGTGCACAGAATTGTCTCATCAATATCTCGGTCGAGCTCGAAGATGAGAACAATCCGTTAAAGAATGGCTGAGTTATCGAAAAAATTGTCATTACTGACCAGACCAGACCATCCCTGAGGGGAGATGCAGGCATTTTTCTCAGAACTATTCACAACATATATGAATCGACTCAGTTCATAGTTTTTTCAGTGAAAATTGGCTAAGCTGGATCCCAAAATGCACAAAATCTATATCCTGAAGTCAATGTGCTGAGGTTAATTATGACAATAATCTCGCTAGATACAATCCCAAATCCATTCTGAAATAACTCCTCCTATCCAGTTTTCTAAGCTGAGCACGAATTTGAACTTATTTCTGTGGTTTCTAAAGATATAATATTACTGTGGGAGTTGAGTCAATGATCACTAGATAGGGTCGCCTACGGTGTCATCCATGCTAACTTGATTCCCCAGGTAAGAAAAATCCAAAATGCCACCGAATCGGAGTGTAATATTTCTTCGGATTTACGCATTTTTGGACTTCTAGCACTTCTTTTATCTGACGGCTTACCTGAATAGAGTGAATTTTCGGACTAAACTGTTTTCTATCCAATTCAGATGTTCCAGAGCTCAAATGACCAAGTCGTTCATGAGATAAGGTCAAAATTATCTGTTTTTTAACTTACTTTATTAAAACTATGAAAAAACATATCAATATATGAACTACGTTGTTCACTTGTTAACAATTTAAGTTCTACTTCATAATGCGAATGATTACGTATTGTATGATGTAAATTTGAATTTAATTCTGTACTAATTATAATATACGTATGATTACTAAGCAATGATGAAAGCCAAAGGAACGGAAAATCATCATTATATTTTCGATTATGATGCAGATCACCCTACAAGAATTTTGATTTGTTTTTTTGAAATATTTTATTCACCTTGAAATTACTTTTTCCAATCCATCGACAATAATAATAATTGGTATTGATATAGCAGCAATAGCATCTTCAAGAAATGTATCATCACCAAAGTTAAATTTCTCATTCGTTTTTGGAGATTTTATATCATTATCATCTAAATAGTGGAAAGATCGTTTCGTTTTCCGAAAAATTAATTTTCAATGTTGTATTTACCAAGATATTTTAAGAGTTTTCGCTGTAAATTAGTTAATATGAAATGACTTCCATCTAGGTATGCTCCATCAGAAAAATAATAATAGATAATAGCTTTGTTTTTCATTTTTTCCTATAATAATATTAATTTCAAAATAAATTTTAACAAATATGTTTCTTTTTAAGAATTTACTTCGATATCTAAAACAAATTTTGCAAGTAACATTGTTTTTCCATCACCTGGTTGGCTTGATAAAGCCATTAAAGGTTGACTATTTGTTTTATCTGGTTCACTTCCTAATTTATCTTTAATTAACATGAAATCCGTATGATCACCTGTTATATATTTAAAAAGCATTGAATATTCATCAGATCGATCAATATAATATTGTATTTTATTGAGAAGAAATGTATCCATTTCTTTTTCTTCTAGAAATAGAAACGAATTTCTTTTAACGTTAATTAGATAGAAATCAAACCAATATTAATTGAATTATCTTCATTAAAATTTTCTGAATACCATTTACGAATAGCTTCACTTAAAAAACTTTTTGTTCGTTCTTCAAATTCTTGTAAACCATCAATTTTAACCTAAATAGAAATTTAGTTAAAATACAAATTAATCTAAACTTATTATGTTCTACTCTTTCACGTCCACTTGATGAATCTAAACCATTATAAGAACAATCATAAGAAAATATTTGTTCAGGTGACATAATATCTGATAATTGACTTTGTAATTCTTTAACTTGTTTTTGACTTAATTTATCTTTATCACGAAATTTATCATTATATTTTTCAGGAAGATTTTTCAAAAGATCTTCTGATTTTCGAATTAGAAAAAATGCATTTGGGTTATTTCGACGAAATGCACCATGAATAAATTCCATTAATGTTATTGATGCTCCATCAATCCAACGATATGTTTCAGTTATATGTTTTGGTAAATCATTTATCTTCGGAACCCAACCATATCTAAATCAAATGAAAAACTAAAAATAAATAAATAAACAAATAAAATTTATCTTACTTATCACTAATAAGTCCAATAAAAAATGGTTGACCATTATCTTCTAAACATCGATCGAGTTCTTCAAGACATGCTAATATTGTTTGTTCAGTTGTTGAATCTTTCGGAACCTATTATATGAAATATTATTAAAAATGATGTTTGAAATTATTTTATTATATTTACACCCCATCGAAGATCACAATCAATTATTTGAATACCAAATGGTCCCATTTCATCACGTAATGCAGTAAATACTTTTTTAATAAGAACTTCACGTTCATTAAAAAAATCTGTAAATGTTGATGAAACAAAAATTCGTACAACTTTATTTGATGTTCTTTGATTTCCATGTTTATTATATGATTTTAATCTTTCACTATTGATATGTTCACGAAGTTTAATCCAAAAATCTTTTACCTCTAGAGATATTTTTTCAGATTCAATATCAACATTATTAATATTTGATGATGAATTTTCTTGTTCTACGGTATGATTTGTTGGTGAAATTGGTGGTAATATTGGATAACCCGGATGAACTTTAACGGGAAAACCTAATGGAAATTGTTGTTGTTGTGAGTTTGATGCGTCTGACATAACACTGGGAAAGAAAAAAAATCTAAACGATCGTAAAAAGAAAAGAAAAAAAACATTATTCATATTTTCTTTTGTTGCCACCAACCGAGAAGAAGAAAAAAAACACCTTGGCAACATGACTATTTAACATTCTGTTTCTTTTTTTGAATGTATCACATAAATAAAAAAGAAATATACTGCTTGTTCAACGTTTATTCTTTTTTTCTGAAAGAAAGTATTATACAGCAGGAGACCTGGCCCTATTCTAAAATTCTGGAATTCTCATTAGAACTTTGTATTCCTTCCAGACCACAGATCATTTTCATCAGGGATTATCTAATCTGCTCATCAAATTAGAATTACACATATTATTAGAAATCTAGAATTAACAGAATTATTAGAACTATCGAAATTATCACAATTATTAGAATTATTAGAATCATTGAAATTATAAGAACTATTAGAATTTCAGAATTATAAGAATTATTAGAACTATTAGGATTTTAGAATTATTCGAATTACTAGAATTATTGAAATTATAAGAACTATTAGAGTTTTAGAATTGCTAGAATTATTGAAATTATAAGAACTATTAAAATTATTAGAATTATTGAAATTATAAGAACTATTAAAATTATTAGAATTATTGAAATTATAAGAACTATTAGTGTTAGCGACGACGAGTGTCCTCGCTACTGTTTCTCTTTCTCCTTTGCTATGCATCACTTTTAAAGACATTCTTTCTCCTTTCCATTCACATGGTGTTTTGTGCTTCTTCGTTTCATGTTCTGCTTTTCGAGAAAGAATGTTATCCTTGATACCATTCTTTCTCTGTTTCTCTTTCTTATATTTGTGTGCAGTCCCCTTTCATATGCATTCGTTATTATTATACGTTTTGATATACATTCATCCATGAGTGTACTCTCTCTTTCCCACTGGCAGACGGAGCTTAGCTAGAGAGAGAGCTCACAGATACTCATCAACATTTGAAACATTTAATTATGAACGACGTCAAATTAAATTAACATTGTTATATAATGGGTACGTTTCATAAGATAAGACTAGTCATTTTTATTAAACATCCATTCTTTAGCTATCCATCAAAATTTATTGAGAATGACTTTAATAAATTCTTCTATGAATATAAATCTACATTACCATTTCTACTATGCATTGACGACGAAAAGCAATTTAATCTAATGCGTCACAAATTATTGGGCGAACCAACACCACGTCAATCACAAGTACAACAAAGCTCAGCTACGGCTGACATGGATAATGACCTAACCAATGAACATAACAACAACGATATAACTACTACAACAACCACCAAATATAATATGGACAAACTATTTGCACATTACACACTTGAAAAACGTTTCGAACCATTCAAATGAGACATGCATCATCTGTACGATGATATATTTCGAATTAACCCAGCGGTGGAAGCAAAGTTAATCGTCGATATTCGTAACCGTCGTGATACAAAAAATGAATTAATATGTAAACGACTCAACAAAAACATACTGCGCGACATATTCACTTAACGTAAATGTTCGTAAAAACCTAACCATTCTCATAATCAATAATTGCTTATATAACATTTTCCACTAAATATTTTCTATTCCACAGGACAAAGAAAGAAAAAAGTCAAACGATTACAAAAATGTAATCCATTCGTGAAAATACGAAAAATGATTCTATCAATACTCAACATGTGCCAACTACACATTAATAAACAAATCAATCCTGCAACATATCTTTCTCAAATTTTGAGGTTTTTTTTCTCTTATTCTATAAATTACTTTCATAAAAACAATAAGGACAAAAAAGTTCTACATTAACAATAAATTTTTTGAAACATTGGTCATCATTATTATTCCTTCTCATTATTTTTTTTCCAGATATCCATGATCTTGAAGTATCCACTTCCACAATCTGAGGATCTGTGTAGCTGCAGTGAAATCTATAGATTATGGCTGCTGGTCTCACCCTTACCGGCAAGATGATACGTACGATGTAGAAAGGCAATAGAACGCAAATTCGTTTTTGGTGTTCTGCTTGTCATCTTGTAGATGACAGCCCTGATCGAAAGTGGTCAAATAGGATATGACACGAAATGGTTCTATACACAAATAAAATTGCATAAGTAATAGCGAGAAAAATTGAGCGATCCTGAAGAAAGATAGAAAAATTCGATCGTGAAACCGATGTTGGGTTTTCCTTAGTCTATGAAAACTAGAGATTCTTAAGATTTTATTATAAATTGTAAAGAAATAGTAGGTACTTGTAGTTGTAATGTATGAATTGAATTTTCTCTTCTTTTTTATTATAATCGGAATTTTCGATCTTATACAATCATTTTCAACATACCACTACCTTATATATTAAATGTTACAAAACACAGAAAATTTATTATAAAATCTCAAGAATCTCTTATTTTCATGTATTACTATACAAATGTAGTAAAGTTGTATTGAGTAATTAATAACAAGTATATTTGGTATTGGATTTGATCAACACCATACAAATATTAGAAAACATCAGATAATGAAGTCAATGGTTATGATGTTAATGTTAATTCTTTCATAAAATTCTTTCATGTTTATGTTGCCTATTTAATTTTGTCTTATTTTTGTGTTTTGTAACATCTAATATATAAGGTAGTGGTTTGTTGAAAATGATCGTATAAAGATCGAAAATTCCGATTATAATAAAAAAGAATAGAAAATTCAATTCATACATTACAACTACAACT